>CM038706.1:41658325-41748325 GCA_021613375.1 Megaleporinus macrocephalus
ATGAGCCCACAGGTAAATGTTCGCAAGACTTTTCTTGTTTTCCCCGCTCTTACCTAGACTTTCACAGTCAGCCTTAGCTGTCATTTCTGCTTAGAGGAACACATGGTTTTAACCATTCAGAAGCTGTAAGTAAAGCTTCTGAGATTTTATTACTGGAAGAGTTCCCAAACCTTTGCACACGCTTATACTGCAACCTTATTTTTTTCTTTGAAATATAAAAAAAAATTGCATTCAATTTAGCTAAGTAATATATTTGATTAATTATTAATTTTTAATTACACATTTTTAAATCATCTGGGAACTGAGGGTAGTGATTGTTGCAGTCTTGCATTTGAAATCATTTCCCATCTCTGTCTAGAATCCCAACTGACGCCTACGTGCCAATGATACCTTGACACTTACACAGTTCACCTATGCTATAGGCTCTGAGTCCCACTACGACATGACAGGTGTTGGCTTTCGCACCTTTGCTGAGAAAAGTCTGTATGATCCCGTTTGTCTTTGGCACTGAGAACTCAACGTCTGTTTTATTAATTTGTTTTTATTTATTTGTTTTAGTTGTTTTGTTTTTTTCCCTATTCAGGTGTCAGGTCATTTTTAATCTTTTAGATTTTGAACCATGAAACTTTAAAAAAAAAATTCTAATGTGTAAGCTACCTGTTGGCTGACAGTACAACTTCCTTTGCTCTGATTGGAAGACAATAAAAAAAATCATGGGCATTGCAGCATTTTATTGGTTCTTTTTAATTGTACTTTCTGTTATTTGTGTATTTAAATATCAACGCAGTCATTATTCCGTTTAAGGCTAAAAGGTGGTTATGAATATATAAATATTGGTTCTCTGCACTGCTGCTGGTTTCATATTTTTCTACTGTTCTTTTTTTACTGAGCGCCTTGTTGGGCAGTGTCTCTGGGCTCGAAGGTCACATTTAAACAGTGGTTTCCAGCCTCGCCTTACACGGACTAAGATTTCTTCAGATTCTTTAAATCCTCTCGCAGTATTTTATATGGTAGGTGTGAAAGACTTACATTCTTTGCAGCCTTGCATTGAAAAATGTTTCATAATTCCTTCACCATGTTTGGCACAAAGCGGTGAGCCAGAATCCAACTTTGCTTGCTAAGACTTAACATTTGATGGAGCTCCTTTTCAACCCGATTTAGATCCCTTACCTGTTACCAATCCACCTGCTTATTTTAGAGCATTTCAAATGGTGTAACTAAAATATTCTATACTGTGCTGTAAATTTTCCACTCTGTTTTTGTCTCTATCCTTCTGTGTTGTAGACATCAAATTCAAAATCTGTTTATATTTACAAATTCAGTTTGTTAGCCAAAACCATTAAACTCATTTGTTGTACTTTTGTCATTTAAATAAAGATAAATAGTAAAATCTAGAAATCTAGATTCTTCTTCAGCACTGTTATCTCAAAGCAAGACAATCTGGGTTGGATTCCCAGTCTGGGCTGTTCTGTGTAGAGTCTGCATGTTCTCCCTGTGCTTCAGTGGGTTTCCTCCAGGTACTCTGGTTGATCGGTCACTCTAAATTGCCCGTAGGTGTGAGTGTGTGCACGTGAGTAGGTCGGCCATATGATGGACTGGCGGCCTGTCCATGGTGTACCCCGTCTTCGCCCAGTGACGCTGGGCCGGCTCCAGCCCTATAGTATTTACTACACTGTAATTGCAAGCCAAGGTCAGTATGCAATATACCATACTCTGTGTTTGGCAGGTGTCATTAAGGCTGTTGCCATTGCCAGAGACTGGAGACGACTTGACCAAATATATCCTTTTTTTATTTTACTTTGACTCCTTTAACTAAAGTTTTCTTTCTTTCTCCCAGTTAGTTTCAGTTTGCCTTTTATCACTTGAGAAGGCCATTAAAGTCAGAGAAAATAGGCTGGTCAAGTATTTCTAAAACGGTATCGTTTATTTTTAAGACTGTAAAAACCATGTCGGTGGGAGATCAAGGAAAGTCTGTGTGTGTGAGAAAGAGAGCAAAGAGAGAGAGAGAGAGAGAGAGAGAGAGAGAGAGAGACTGTGGCTTTTCTTTGCAACCTTTCTAAGAATAGTGAGATGTCTCCTCGCTCCCCAGTTTTAACTGGGACATGGGTGATCATATCATCAAGGGGGGGAGAGAGAGCAAGAAAGAGAATATTTGAAAGAGTGAGGGGGAGAGAAATGAGGAGTGAGGTGTTCTGCTCTCCAGTCATCCAGTAATCTCCTGCATTGCGTTCGTAAAGCGAGATGATGAAGGCATTAGTCATCCTCCACCTCACAGCAAGTGGATTCTGAAATCCCCCTCCAGCCTCGTCTCTCAGCGTAGCTGCGTCACGTGCTTCGCCGCTGACTCTTTATGCTCCTCTGTGACAGATTTCATTATTATTATTTCTATTATTACTATTATTCCTTAGAGCTTAATATTAAATATTAAATGCTTAATATTATTATATACACTTAATATTATTACAGTTCCTTATTATGCTTGTGTGCAATGATATCAAATCAATAACAATACTAATAATTTGTGCACATGGGAGTGTAGTACAAAAGTGGATGCACTTATTGGTACATGCACAATGGTTCAGTTTAAAGGAGCGATATGTAAATTTTGTTTCAAATATTCCAAAATTAAATTACCAACAGAATGTGTAGAAATATCAGGTTTAACTGTATGTCAAATAAATGTATGTGTTGTATAGATATCTATCTATCTATCTATCTATCTATCTATCTATCTATCTATCTATCTATCTATAGATATCTACTGTATGCCCGTCCCATCTCTGAATACCACCCAAGAGGTGATAATGGGTCACTGTAGAGTTGAATAAGCCATACTCATACCTCAGCATGAGAGAATGAAGACATGTTCGAATCGCTTATCAATTATGTTGAAGGCACTGCTCCTGGTTAGATCAATCGAGGACAGACAGCCAATGACAGGATCAGTAAAGTAACGATGGCTGAAGCTCTAGGCAGGGGTTCACTTTCGAAAGGAGTGATATAAATAGAAGCAAAGCAAAACATTCCACCTCTGAAGACAGACCATGGCAAGTAAAGGGATAAAGTTTGAGGCTTCTCAAACTCTCAACTTGTAAAGGGTGAAGAGGGAGGAGGAGGGACTGTGCATTCTCTGGTGATATGTTGTCCTCTGTTTGTTTGGACTGTGTCTTTAACAGGTTGTGTCATCTTGCAAATTGCTCCTGACATTAATTTGTACGATTGTTTTCTATCAATGACACTGTCTGTTGAATGCTGTTGGAGGACTGACCATCAGGGTCTCCTTCCCACCCATCACCAGCCAGCTCTCCTGTCCTTTTGTGTCAACTATTACACCCTCAGTTACATCACTGTGCCATCCAGATGCTCAACCAGCATTGAGATAGGATGGGACTGTTTCAGTTCACTCCCACTTTACATAAAGACTCAGTCAGAGACTGCCTTAGTCATAGACTGCCTCTACCTGTGCAGCTTCTAAAGCTTTGCTATCCAGATTTCAAAAAGAGACTCTTTTCTTTTATTAAATTGTAAATACTGTTTGACCAGAGGAGGACGGGTCTCCCCTTGTGAATCTTGGTTCCTCCCAAGGTTTCTTCCTCCAGTCTGAGGGAGATTTTTCTTGCCGATGTTGCCTCTGGCTTGCTCACAAAGGGATATATGTTGTAACTGTCTGTTTTCAGAACTTCTGTAAAGCTGCTTAGTAAAAAGCGCTATACAAATAAACTTGACTTGAATTTAAAAATAAACAATACCTACGTAACTAGTGGAGAAGCATCTTGTCCAGCCTTTTGATTTTACACACTGATTCATCATTTGTGATCTACGCTTGTTTGTGCTCTTTTTTTAATACAACATTGTTACATTTGTGCGAATGAGTAAAAGACAAGTATTCTGGTATGTTCTGGCTAAAGCGTCAACTAAAGCTGACTAAAGCAGATCCCCAAACTTTTGCAGCTGGACGCCAAAACAAGCGGGCACTAAAAAAAATGATCAGATTGTTTTTCTGACTAACTGAATGAGAACCGATCTTGTTTGGCGGTTACCGAGTGCTGGATGTTAAGCTAAAGAGAGGAAAGCTGCGAACGGGGTCCTGATTCAGTTTGATAGGTTTACGTATGTTTGGTCTTCTTTGTAGAGTTTCAGTTGAAAAGACAAGCTTAGTGCTTGGTTTAGCTAAGTTAATGCAGTAGCACTAGCTAAACTAAAGGCTAATACATTGTTGTATATTTTTTTTATCAATTCCGTTTGGTCTTGATTTTCTATCTCTGAGATACAGTTGTATAACTTGATAAAATCTCAGTCTCAGGATCTTTCCTTTTAAAACATGGTTTTAAACAAAATGTGTCATTACTCTGTTTAATTAAACTTTGTAGGACGGCACGGTCGCACAGTGGGTACTGCTGGCACCTTACAGCATGAAGGGCCAGTGTTTGATTCCCTGACCAGGTGTCTGGGGTCCTTTCTGTGTGGAGTTTGAACATTCTTTCCATATCTGCGTGGGTTTCCTCCCACAGTCCAAAGGCATGCAGTCAGGTATGAATCTGGGTGTCTGCTCTGTAATGAACTGGAAGCCTGTTCAGGATGTTTTCAGCTTTTCACCCAGTCCAGCAGCCCCCATGCTACCCAGGAGGATGACCGGTTTGGACAATATGTGAGTAAATGTCTGTATTGTTGTATTGAAGCAAAGTTGAGCTGAGAGATTTGTCTGGTTTTATTAATGTAACAATGGTGCCCTGAATTAGTTCATTTAAATTAGCTGACATGCATATTTTGGAAAGCTGGTTTAATTTTAAATGCTAGAAATGTACTAAATTTTGTTCAAGCATTTAAAGGGTTACAGTTTCAAGGACCCAGTAGCATTCAGGGGAGAAATACACACAGGACAAAACATTTTGGCTTCGAAACCTTTCTTTACCCACTGCAGAGTGTGACAGCAGAGAATTGTCAAGGTGGGTTTTCCAGCCTGGTATAAATGGAACTGCCTTTAAAATCCCTGAATCAGGGAAGCCCACAAATACTCCAGTAAACCAGCCCTAATGCTCACATACTGCCTGCAGCACAACGGAGGAAACAGCTTCAGGTTTTTGTGTAGCGGTAACCATCAGGACTGCCTGGGGGCTTAATTCTAAAGTGGCATCCATCAGTTGTCCCTGTACATTCCTAAAAGCAGGGTGCCATGCAGGCCCAGCAGGCATATTTACCACAGCCTGGACATCAGTCCATGGGAAGTGGACCACTCTAGGCAGGATCATCGGCGTGTCATCTGCACCACAATGAACAGTCCTGTGCAGTCACAACAGGCATGCTGAAAGCCCTTGAGACTACACCATAAGAGCCAAGCCCATGTTGCCTGCAAGTGTGTAGACACTCAAAATGAGCGTCTAGTTCTGGGTGATCAAGTCTGGTGTATTGTCCTTAATGTACGCCAAATGTCCACCATGTACAGATGTCCAAAATTGCTTCTGCTTTAAAGATGCCATAGAATGCATTCATCCAGCAGAGTACTGTATTCAGTCTTGGAGCTCTGTTGCCACCATTGATTAATCGTCCATTGACTTGATACATAGCTCTTCTAATACAAAGAGTACTTCTCCCAGATGACCCCGGAGGCATTGTGAGTATGAGGGTTATAGTAAACTTGAAAGCTAAATGTATCGTACAACTTCTAACATCATACCATGTAGATCTCATGACTATGTGACCCATAAGCTATCAACTCAGTGACTCTGTAGTGATTACTAAGTCCAGCTGAATGTTTTCTTGTCTTTAGAAGGTTTTAGAAGTGTGTCAAAGTCCTACCTGGCCTTGTTGTGCTCTTGTTTAGTGTGAACGCATCCTTGCGTAAGAGCTTTCACTGGACAGTGTTACTGAGGACCTGGCTGGTCTCAGCTGGAGACTTGACCTTAGTATAGCATTGTTTGGCTCAGCACTCTGTCTGGCCTGCAGGGTTCTTTCCTAATGGGCTTTTAACACATTTCTATTTCAGGCAAAATCTCTAAACCCAGCTTCGGCTTTTTGGAGTGTTACCATTTTGGAGATTCACAGTTTTGTTCATATTTTTTATAGATTTATGTATTAATCCAAATATATTAGTACTCAAAATTTTAGAATGACTAATTCTAATAAACGCATTGTGAACCAAGTTATTCCTCTACGCTAGGCCTGTCGACATGTAGTCTGAAATGATAAATAAAAAAAAGTAAAATAAACATAAAATACAGGATAGAGATAAATAAAGAAAAATAAGCATATAAACAAAGTTTTATATTTATCATTCTTAGAAGTTTGTTAGATGACACAACCTTGTCAAATACTCCAAACAATAGCATATCACTAGAACGTTGTGGTGTCCACCCCATCATTAAAAAACCCAGCTCTGACAGCTGTTTACTGACAAGAAGAAACTCTGAAAGTGTGTCCAGCAGCGTCAATTTAACTTCTATTTTATTTCTATTTACAGCACGCTTTAGAGCCATTGGTGTGTTTGCTCTTCCTTTCAGTGGCTCTCTGTCCCTAAATGACCTAACCGATCTATATCTTCTCATGTTGGACTGATTGGACTCAATGCTAAAGTGATTCACTGCCACCTCTTGAGGTACAAAGTGGTATTACGCGACCGGAGACTGGGACTAGCTGGTTTGCATGTAAATGTAATGTAAATGAGCATTTTGGAAGTTACTCCTTTTAAAACCTTGTGGTTTAAAAAATTAAAATAAAAACTCTAAAAATACCTTTTGTTGGATGAAATGTTATAACTGGATCTACACTGTATATGATATGTTTGTATATAACATTAAAAAATAATTTTAACAAAAAATGTACTGTATTGTTCAGTGGAATGGGTGACACAGTGGCATGTATCTGCGTGACCTCCCACAGTCTAATGACATGCAGTCAGGTGAATTGGAGATGCTAAATTGCCCCTATAGATATGTGTCTGCCCTGCAATGGACTGGTGGGCTCTCCAAGGAGTCCAAGCAAGTCCTGGGATGGGCTTTGGCACCCCTCTTTCTTTTTTTTTTTGCTTTTATTTGCTTATTGGAGCCTGACACCTTGTTGATAATGCCAAACCCGCAAGCTACGGGTTATGGTTGGTGGAAACCTGAAACTAACCTGAGCCTGACGAAACCTTGTTCCTGTTTGGATAAACATTAGGCTGCAGTCCAGACTTAAATGTCACCAAAAAAAAAAAAAAACGACATGAACAAATGAGAGCAGAAACCTCTAACTCATTTTCTCTGACACGGGATGACCACCGCAGGCATGCAAGCGTTATCTGCTCTCTTCATTACCTCTCTTTAAAAGCAGGCTGAGAAAATGCCATTAACTTCACAACCGTTGCTCAGCCGCTTTGTCAATACAGCCTAGTCAATTATGACCACTCAGATATGATGAGCCAAGCTGGTGTTGGTGGCTGCCTTAAATGGCTTGTGTTGGGGGGGTCGGAGGGAGGGGGAGAGTATTTTCATTACAGAGCAGCATCATTGTTTGGTTCGACATATTTTCCCTGAGAAAATATTGCCTGTTTGCGACTGTATAGTGCTATGCAGTTTAGTCTGGTGTTTACTCGCTATGCCAAAAGGAAGTCATTTGGCTTGCATCTGTTGTGTCAAATGTTGGCTGTGTAATTGCACTTTGTGCTCAGCTTTCGCCTGTCAATAGCTCAGCTGAGCTCAGTCGAGTGGAGAAATTGGTGGTTGCTGCTAATTGCACATTATATTAGCATAACACATTACATTAACCTTCTGTAGAGGCAGCTTGGCTGGGCTTGTTTGTGCTTTGTCGCTTATTAACACATTAGCACTTCCAGATACACTGTCCTCAAACGCAACCCTTGGCTTGCAATTACAAATTCTCAGCGTACGGGTACCCGTCTATGATCAATGTGCGCAAACTAATGAACGCAATTATAGTTTACGAACCGAATACCCACACGCTGGCATATGCTCCCAACTGTGAGAATTTGCTTAGGAGACAATCAGACTGATGTTCAACCTCACTGAGGGATGGTGTTCTGATGTACTTCTCAGTACGGTTCGGTTTACTTAAAGGATAAAGTAAACTAGAAGTAGCGACTCTCTGAAAACAGGACTGGATTATGGTTTTATTACAGTTCTATTACAGGTCTTCCCTAATCACAGGATGTTATCAAGCTGGGATGGTGGCACATACAGTGGTACCTGCCCAGAGAGAATGAGACCACTTATGTTCTCATGGACTCCAAGCTAAAGGCTTTTGCATACTAGCCAAAACACTCAGTGCTTCATCGGCAGTGGGACTATGATACCATAGATATAGCCAGGCCCTGATCACTTAATTACAGGGCCCTAGGTGCAAATATGAAGCACCATGATAGCATGGGAGTATATTAACTACAGTGTCGGGCGTCAATATATATATACACTTCCGATCAAGAGTTTAGGATAATTTTAGAAATTAATTTCATGCAATTCACATACAATATTGTCCATTTCACAATTAATTTAAATGTATGAGATGATCTTTAAAGAATAAAAATGTCTATTTTTGTATAGAGGCTTATTTTGCATATAGTCCTATTATCAGCAATTCTCAGTCCTCTGTCTAAATCTCCTGGTACGGCCGCCAATCCAAGTTAAGGATGTTATTGGGCTAATTGGTTGTTAGGACACTCTTGCTCAATTGTGATGCACAGCTGAAAAACATTCTACTAATAAGTGGACGGCACGGCATCAGCAGTTGATGGCTTGCTGACCGACTCAAAATGACCAGAAAGAAACAACTTTCTTTAGAGACCCGTCAGTCCATTGTTGTGTTAAGGAAGAAGATACTCCATTGAAAACAAGAACATTTCACTGTGATCCCAAACTTTTGATCGGTAGTCTATATAGTCTGGGCCCTGTGGCAATCAAGGCTAAAATCTAGTTATCTAAGAACTCTCTTAAAATAATGATGTCTGTTAAGTATGAAAGCTTAATACAATGTTAAATTCATTGCTTCCCTGGTTGCATAAAGACTGCATCCCAATGACAAGCAATACATTTTTTAAATGCTCTGTCTCCTGCTGTGGTGTGATATATGGTGATTTTGACTGACTGCAGTGTAGTACTGTCATCATCCTACATGTTCTAACACCCTATAGTGGAAAAAACAAAACCATAACAAGATTATACACACTTTTAAAAGAACCCAAGGATATGTGAACCAACAGCCAGCGCTACATGTCTCAATAAAGTATGTGTCAGTTTTTGACATGTACCCAAATGAACAAGATATCAATTTAAATAGGATGCGTCAAGCCCTTGAAGCAACCCATCGGATGATCCAGGCCTGGATATAGCGCATAGTAATAGTAGCACAAGAGTGCTGGCAAACGTCAGGCTCATCTCATTTATGCTCGACTTGTTTAGATACAACGGAATAAAACTCTGAACAGTATTTTTGTGAATTTATCAGGTTTGATAACAAACTTTTCAACTTACAGGTCCACAGTTTTTAAGCTATGAGGTATGAGGTGTAATACGATATGCGGTGTATTATTGGAATATTTATTTGAAATATGCCTTAAAAATATGTGTGTATGTGTGTGTGTGTGTGGAAAATAATCAGTATGCCACAAGAGATCAAGTGACACCGAGATTTATAGATTTTACACCAGTGAGATGTTAAGTGGGCACAATAATGTGATAACATATATTATAACAGTAGTGCTCGATACAAATTAGATTTTTATAGTCACAGTAAGATTGTTCCACTGACCAGTGTTTGTAAATGGTTGGCTACGACTGCTGAACACCATAAACATAAAAGATCATTCCATACTTATTTGGCTCATTATTACAGAATTGTATTGATTTGTGGTGACGTAGAAGTGTGCATGATGGCGGTGTAGTGATTAGCACTGTCGCCTCACAGCAAGTCGATCCAGGTTGGATTCCCAGTCCGGGCCATTCTGTGTGGAGTTTGCATGTTCTCCCTGTACTTAAATGGGTTTCCTCTGGGTACTCTGGTTTCCTCCCACACGTCCAAACACATGCATGTTAGGTTGATCGGTCACTCTGAATTGCCCCAAGGTGTAAGTGTGTATTGGTCTGTGTATGTTGGCCATTCAACTAGCGACCTGTCTATGGTGTACCCTTCAGCTGATGATGCTGAGATTGGCTCTAGCCCCCCCTGACCCCGACTAGCGGAGTAAAGCAGAAGATACTGGATGGGTAAATGGATAGAAATGTGCATTTAGGGCTATACAATGACTTCAAACATAACTGAACCAATCAGATTTTCAAACCAGTATTATCTGTTTTTATGGCTTTCAACATTCACTAGACTGTAAGTCACTGGCACTGTTATCAAAGAGACATAGGGGATCAAAACAAAGTGCGTTTTCCAGCTGAACTGGAGTCAGCAACGGACTGCAAGTGCTAAAGTTAGCAGACAAGTTAAAGGTGGATTCCAGAGATGTTCAGCACACACAAGACATTACAATGTAAACATTCATTCAGAAATAATTCTTCACAGTGCTGAAGATTCTTGTTTTAAACATTAATTTAGAATAGTTTTCAGATGAGGCTTTGGCGTTCATTGTGGAAAGGTACGGTGGGTAGCATTGGCGTAGAGTAAGGTGCTGAGGAGGTCATGATTCTGCTGTGAGTGGTGCTTTTTATTAAGTCAACAACAGAAAGGCACATACAAAGCAAGGCCAGCCATACACTTCACCCTCACCATGACCAACACAAAACCACATTTCTTTTAACTCACAGACCACATAAAATGTCCTTTATCCAGACAGTACGCATCCCATAATTCTCCTCACAACCTTCTAACAACCAGTGCCGGCCTGTAGCAGGTTGCTACACAGCACCCCCCCACCGTTTATAGATCAGTCAGTTGCTGGCAACCTCCCAGCTTCAGCCAGGTCCCTGAGCACACACACAGTCCTGTCCAGTATGATCGCTGAGGGGTGGGGTTCTTGCTCCTCCTCCAGCAGAACTTTCCCAGCACTCCTCATTAAGTTCTCCTCAGCTGAAGGCGACGGAAGCAAATACGGCACTCCACCTTGCCGCTGTCTGCTCTCTCTGCAGCCCACTTCGCCATCAACACTGGCATGAAAACCACTCAGGCACGCTGGGGCTTTGGCTGTGCCACTGGTGACTGACCTGAGCCGGATGATGGTTCCCTTCCAGCCGTTTGATGTGTCTATCCTGGTGTGTGTGAGCACAGCATGTCGCAGTAGGGATACTGGCAAGCCTGGATGGTGAGCTCGATAGGCTGTCTACCTTCCCGCAGCCAGCGTCCACTGCTGAACCTCCAGGCTGACATCCATCTACTTGTTGAAACCGCCTTACAGCACCACCCAGCACAATGTCCTCTCACCAGGCCATGTTCAGAGTGGAGCTTCACCATGCTGTACCTCTAATTCTCTTGCCATCTGCGCTCATGTTCATGGAATGGTCATTCCTGAACAGTCTGCTGGGGAGTGCTATCCCACCCCTGATACCAATATAGCATTGGCAAAGAGTGAGACCATAGACCATAGACTTTGATGATCAACCCCCGACACAAAACACCTAACAATGCACAATAGCTTTTAACTGAAGCCTCCCATGATCCTTGTGTCTCCATGCTGATGGCCATGACTTACAAGATTGCAGAGCCCATCATCAGCCCATAGCAGGTTGTTACAGTATAATAGCAGCCAGTATTATTCTTTATTAATCACTGTTATCAACATTACAGAGTTGCATATAGACTCATTGGTGGGTTTGGACATTAAATCAAATGACGATATTTTCAGACTGTATGACCCTAAGGTTCCTCTCACCACCAGTATGAACCATTTCATGTCAGAATGACTTTGTATTCATGTCAACATACATCTTATTTGGAAAAATCTTAGGATCCCCCATTTAATGTAATCTTTAATATGGGTTTTATATGAGAGGGGGACATTTGCAGTGTAATTCTCCTGACCAGGCCATTCCAATTAGCCGCCCAGCCTGTACCACAGTTTACTCCCTCACAGTGTGAACCTTCTGCATGGTGTTCGAGTCTCAGTGTCGATGCTTTTTCTCTCCGAGAGAGACACGTCAGTGATAGGCCCCTTTGTGGCTGTCTCTTCATGCTCTCTTCAATGTGTTTGGCCAGCGTGAGCGCTTGCTCGTATGAATAATCCTTCTGTACACACTCTGACGGGGTGTTCATTAGCAACTGCATAGTGACCCTCCACAGACACACATAAACACACACACACACGCACTTAGACTCCCACCCGTTCCTCTGTAATCCTCTGAGGTTGTGTTCTCTAATTTACTCCAGTGCATGCTCTAATAGGGCTGGAAGGCTTCTGATAAGGAAAGTAATTGAAAGGCGAGATCCAGAGGAGAGGCGTTAAGAGGACGGTTCAGCATCACTGACTGTGTGTGTGTGTGTCTGTGTGTTTTATGGAAAGTATGTGGGTTTTGGTTGGCATATGAGTGTGCATGCGATACTCAGAGATGACGCATCAAGATTAGGCGGCCTTTTATTTATTTATGACTTTTCTTTCAGATGTTATATTGAACATTGAACTCCGGCATATGGCGCCAGCGAGCCTTGCGTGTCCCCACCAAATGTGTCATATCAATGTGTGAATTCCATTAAAAAAAAACAAAAAACCTGGCTTTACTTTGAAGAATCGAGTGTGAACCTTCAAAAACTCAACACTTATGTCACAACCAACAGTGGGCACAGCATTATTATCCACACTTGCTCTGCTCCTCCATGCGTGCTTGATGATATTACTCTGCACCACTTAACAGGAGGCCAATGAATACTTTCACACCTGATTGAAAGAATAATGTAGAAAAGGTGCAGTATACAATTTGAATCCAATAGACTTGCCAAATTTGTCAAATTCAATGAATATCTTCTTATAGCTGCCCTGGAAAAGAAATCTGGTGTTGCTTGGGCACAGGACAGGGGGAAGTGGAGGGAAGTGTGCTGAACTCCATACATTGGTAAAAAAAGAGAGAGATGGACAAGAAGCAGCCAATGAGGAGATCTAAAGAACAAAGAGCAACAAAGAAGTTCTTAGATAAGGCAAGACAGTAGAGCTAAGTTGATATAAGTATGTTGTTTCAACAGTGGAGAGACCTCCTAGAGTTGACAAGGGTAAAGTTGGTTAAATATTCACTAGCTTTTTGTTCGATGCTCATTCTGAACCACTCTACTGCACCATTTAAGGTAGACCTTGCATGCATTAGGTCACTAATAGGCGGACTGCGGTCCAGGCTTGGACCCAGACGTCGTCCAGTGCAAACCCAAACTGATAAACTATTGTGAACAACTTAATTTTGACATTGTTTATTTTCAGCGGCAGAACTTTTCTTGTCTTTACAGTACATGGCCTAGAGACCAATCGCATGCATTGTAATATCACCAAAGACACTCCTCAGCTAATCAGATCAGTACAGATTCGGGTCTGCAGCGTGCACACAGGCAAGGTACAGAGCGAGAAGCAGCAGTCGGAGAATAAAGTGAGAAAAAAGAAAAGTGGATGATGAAAACCGACTTTTCAACCAGTAATAATGAGACATATATGTTTATTCTTCCCACAGGCAGCTCCAAGCCAACAGGTCCAGATGTGAAACTAAATTAACTGCAAGTTTTATTAACTTTTTCTATAAATAAACTCTTTAAGATGCTCTTTTTTAAAAGCATCTTTTTTATGAAGACCTTTTTATTTGAGGTTCTGTAAATAATTCATTCAGTTCAGCATTTAAAACAATAAATATACTGAAAAATGCTCAACGGTATTTGTAATTTGGTTTATCTTTCAGTTGCTGACATGAAATGCTAATAGAACTACAAGGCTACTTCAGCATACAGGATATGGCACTAATCGTAACACAAGTTATGGTCATAACACAAACATGGTCCAGACATTGGCCTTCCTCTGACTGGACCTTACTGAATTCTAATTTAATACCCCTGATCTGAAGGAGCTGTTTACAGCCAAGGTTGGAGCTGCAGAGCACACAACGTGACCAAAAGTATGTGGACACAACAGCTATCTCTACAATTTAAGTCTTACTTATTGCTAAAAAAAGGAAGCACACTGCTATTTCCATAAACGAATACTCTCTCAGGAGAATAGGTCATACTGAAGAGCTCAGCAACTTACAAGATGGCGCATACGTAGAACATACTGCCTTTCCACGCCTTGGTCAACTGTAAACAATGCAGCTGTGTAGTAAGAACCTAAATCTGGAAGCAATGTCAGCACAAAAATAGTCTGGAACTTTATGGATTGGACTTCCAAGGAGTCGTACGCACGTCATACGCGATGCTGAACATCGGCTGGATTGGTGTAAATCCGTTGTTGGACTCAGTGTGATGTATTCTCTGGGGTGATTAATCATGCTTCACAATCAGGCAGTCTGATGGATGTGTTGGGATTTAATGGAACCTGCTGGAACACAAGATGCCAACTGCAACGGTTGGTGGAGGAGAAATAATTATTTTGAGCTGTTTTCATTATTTGAGCTTGGCTCCTTAGTTCCAGGGTTGGGAAATCCTACTGCTACAACATGCTATTACATTGTAGTGGAAAAACTTTCCAGCAGAGGGTAATGACTTAGCCCTATTGATACCTTTGGCACAAATTGCAATTCAGACTGTGAACCAGGCTATATCACCTAACATCAGTGTCTGACCTGACTATGATCTTAATTTAGGCATGCACTTTGCACAATGTTGATACTGGAAATTGGCTATATTGGTTTCAAAGCTTCGCTGAAGCAACTTCTGATACAGAAACTTCATCTTCTCTTCACTTAAATAGAGAAAAAACTCTGTACTTTAGTTCAAACCAAAAAGGCCTTTGTATTCACAGCAATAATATCTATCTCTGCTTCCTTTTAGAAACTGTTCGGTGACGTCCCTGGGGCACATGATCCATCCAGTCCCACAGCATCGGATCTTTGGTCAGCAAAACATCGGCTCGGCGGGTGGCCTGAGGTTTGATGCCGCCTGGTCTCTCTGGCCCAGGATCAGCGTTAGTGACATTATCCCTTCAAGAGCGCCCTTTAATCCCCAGCTGGTGCAGAGTGGTCATCGCTTATCTTGGAGACACACAAAGGCCTCTCCACTCCGCAGCAGTCAGCGCAGGGCTTTATTTAAACACGGGCCAGCGTGCAGACTTCAGAACCAGAGGGAGGGATATGGATGTGGGGCTGTCTGTCGTTCTGCCTGTGGAAGAGGGAGAAATGGACCCTTGTGGGAATGGAATTTTCCACACCAGAGCCAGGCATTGGCTTAACCGTGTGGGTAAGAGCACACACCTGTTTGTGCACTGAAAGGAAGTGATGAATTTACTGGATTCATTTGTTCACATAAAAAAAAAAAAATATATACACACACACACACACACACACACACATATATGTATATTATTTAAATGAATGAATAAATTAATAAATCTCTCTATTAGGATTTTATTTTTATTTTATTATTATTATTATTATTATTATTATTATTATTATTATTATTATTATTATTTATTTTTTTATGTTTGTTTTATTTTACTTTTATTTTAGTTATTTTTAATTTTTTATTATTTTTATTATTTTATTATTATAATTATCCATTTTTTATTGTGATTGTTTTATTGAGTATTTTTTATTAGCATTTCAACTTTTTATTATCTTAGTGTATGTAATATGTTTATTTTATATTCTTTTATATTCTTTTATAATAATTTTCTAACATTTTTTACATTGTATTTTTTATGCATCTATATTAAATGTTTATTTAAAATTAGTATTTTATTTATTATTTTTGCTCATTTTGTTTTGTATATGCTCGGCTGCGTTGAAAATGAGGGTCATCCCTCAATGTATTTCCGAGAATAAATAAAGGTTGATTGATTGATATATATATATATATATATATATATATATATATATATATATATATATATATATATATATATATATATATATTAAATCAACATAGTTATTGCTGAATGTAAGTCAGAAAGCGAAAGTCTTGCTATATTGTGTTGAAATGATGTACACATTGGAATCAAGTGTAGTTGCTAGCAGTGGTAGTTGCTCTACGCCAACTACTCAGGAAGTGCAAATGTCATCACTGGGCTGTTTATTTATTACTGTGAGTGGCATCTGATACATAGCATAGGCTAGATGAATGTGTTTGTCAAGGCCAGTGAAAGCACATCTCATAGAACCCTACTGAAGCCGGGAAGATTCAAATACATGTCATATTTGTGGATCAATATATATTATTGTATATTGTGTATATTGTGTGCTGGCCAGCAGAGGAGGCAGAAAGCTGCAGAGTGTCCCCAGTGATGTGATAAGTATTGATGCTTGCAAGTTGCAAGACGTTCCATAGCAAACAGAGAGGAATGCTGCAAATTGCAAGATGTTTCATCACAAACAGAGAGGAAGACGAAGCTCAGTCTCTCCACTGCAACACCTGGAGGGATAGGATGTGGCCCTAAGAGAAGACTGGGAGGTCCGCCTGGGCAAGATGCATTGTAAAACCACTGCTCTGGAGGGATCCAGAGGGAGTGTGCCCCAGGGACTCTACTCAGAGTTCATACAGTCTTTGAGAGGAAAAGGAAGAAGAGAAGAAAGGAATATAGATGTAAAAGGAAATTTTATTGAAATATAATTTTAAATATATTTTAACATTAAGTTATATACACCCACTATTCATTCATTAGGAACACCTCCTTGTATATACCCACACTGATCATTTTATCAGCTTCACTTGCCATATAGGTGCACTTTGTAGTTCTACAATTACAGACTGTAGTCCCTCTGTTTCTCTGTACACTTTATTGATCCCCTTTTATCCAGTTCTTCAGTTATCAGGACCCCCAAAGGACCACCACAGAGCAGGTATTATTTGGGTGGTGGATGATTCTCAGCACTGCAGTGACTGGCATGGTGGTAGTGTGTTAGTGTGTGCTGTGCTGGTGTTAGTGGTGATAGTGGATTTTTTAAATACTGTGTCCACTCACTGTCCACTTCTACCTTACTGGTCTACTATGTAGATGTAAATTCTAATCTGTTGGTGTTCATCATTCTCTAGTTCTTCATCAGTGGTCCTAGGCTGCTGTTAGCAGAATATTCTTGGTTGGTGAACTTTTCTGAGAATGATCCACCACCCAAATAATACCTGCTCTGTGGTGGTCCTGTGGGGGATCCTGACCAATAAAGAACAGGGTGACAAAGATAGACTACAGTCTATAGAGCTGATATAATTCACAATGAGAGTAGATACAGGAGTGTATAGTCATATGTACACTACCGCTCAAAAGTTTGGGATCACAGTGAAATGTTCTTGCCTTCCTTCCTTAACACAACAATGGACTGACGGGTCTCTAAAGAAAGTTGTTTCTTTCTGGTCATTTTGAGTCGGTCAGCAAGCCATCAACTGCTGATGCTTCAGATACTAAACTAACCTAGAATGTCGTTCTCCCTTTTATACTCACTTATTAGTAGAATGTTTGAGCAAGAGTGTCCTAACAACCAATTAGCCCAACAACATCCTTAACTTGGATTGGTGGTCGAACCAGGAGATTTAGACAGAGGACTGAGAATTGCTGATAATAGGACTATATGTAAAATAAGCCTCTATACAAAAATAGACTTTAATACAAACATTTTTATTCTTTAAAAATCATCTGATACACTTACATTAATTGTGAATTGGACAATATTGTTTGTGAATTGCATGAAAATTGCATGAATTGCATGAAAATTGCATGAAATGAAATTCTAAAGTGATCCTAAACTTGTGTATATACTCTTTTTGAATGTTTTGTTGATATTTAGTAATAATAGACAAAATTCAATTTCCAGATGCCTTGAATGGAGGCATCGTACCCAGCTGGTCTTCAGAGCAACACCAAATACTTACTCAATCAAAGACGCTTTCTTCTCCTGCTCTTATCAATTCTTTGTTTTTCTCTTTTTAGCCTCTATATTTATTTACGCCCAAAGTAGTCAATCTTATTTTTATTGTATTTGTACTTGTTTTGTTATCCAGTGAGGACCAGAGGAGGACGGGTTTCCCTTCTTTGAGTTTGGTTCCTCTTGAGGGTTCTTTCTCTTGATGTGAGGGAGTTTTCCTGCCACTGTCGCCTCTGGCTTGCCCACTGGGGACGAGTTGGACCCAGATTTTTCTTTAAAGCTGCCTTGTGATCTGTTGTAAAGGGTGCTATGTAAATAAATAAACAAACCTTAACCTGAACCTTAAATGGAGCTCTAAAAAGGGAATCCCTTGTAAACTACTCATGCCATTTTTCTATCGTCATTTGGAAAATACAGTCAACACACAGTAAATACAGAGTTTGGTGAAATTCCCTTATTTTCAGGGTTAAATAAAGAATTTAGTGGCTTCATTAATGTGTAATTCGTCAGCTATAGCTGCCCTTTAAAGCAGCAGGGCAACCACTGCTAATGCTGTTGACTAAGCCTGTAGCTACACATTTGGTTGGAGATAATTGTGTAAAATGACTGTAATATGCTAGTCGTGTGTGCCTTCATGGGTTTCAAATGATTATTAGAAAACTGAGGATCCGCTGGGGGAGATGGGCCCGTTAGAGAAAACTGTGTTGCATGTCGGATGATAACTTCACTGAAAATGATTTCAAATATATAATTACATTATTTAGCATTTCATCATTTCTTATCAGTCCCAACGTGCTTGCAGTGTCTGGAAACAGCCTGGAAACAGTGTCTGTTTTATAATATGTGAGGTTGTTTCCACATACACTTCTATTTAAATGAACCAAACTTGGTTCTGTTAAAGTGAACTCGAAAAGGAACCAGCCACGAGTGACTGCACTGCTTCTGGGTTCACAGTGTAACGGAACCTTAAATGGGATTCAGTTCTGATTCTGGTCCTCATTAGCACTGACGGACTGACAGACCACTTGTGTTCACATCAATCTGTAAGCACTGCCACGCAGTGCCACCAGAGGTAGCACTCATCCCAGCACACATACACACACCCTTACACCTGAGCCGAGGTGTCAATTAACGAAGTACAAATACTTAATTATCTTAATTAAGTAGAAATTTTGGCTATTTATACTTTACTGGAGTAATTATTATTCAGCTGACTTTTTACTTCTACTCCTTACATTTACACTCCATTATCAGTACTTTCTACTCCTTACATTTACACTCCATTATCAGTACTTTCTACTCCTTACATTTACACTCCATTATCAGTACTTTCTACTCCTTACATTTACACTCCATTATCTGTACTTTCTACTCCTTACATTTACACTCCATTATCAGTACTTTCTACTCCTTACATTTACACACCATTATCAGTACTTTCTACTCCTTACATTTACACTCCATTATCTGTACTTTCTACTCCTTACATTTACACTCCATTATCAGTACTTTCTACTCCTTACATTTACACTCCATTATCTGTACTTTCTACTCCTTACATTTACACTCCATTATCTGTACTTTCTACACCTTACATTTACACTCCATTATCAGTACGTTCTACTCCTTATATTTACACTCCATTATCAGTACTTTCTACTCCTTACATTTACACTCCATTATCAGTACTTTCTACTCCTTACGTTTACACTCCATTATCTGTACTTTCTACTCCTTACGTTTACACTCCATTATCAGTACTTTCTACTCCTTACATTTACACTCCATTATCTGTACTTTCTACTCCTTACATTTACACTCCATTATCAGTACTTTCTACTCCTTACATTTTATAAATAGCCTCGTTACTCCTGTTTCAGAACCGCCAACCTTTACCCATTTTGCGTAGCAGGTACACATTTAGTAAGCAAACTACGCTGCTACGATTTGTCACTTCGAAATCCCAAAAAGTCATAGATGGCTTTGAGTTCAACTGTCTATGAATTCACGCACTAGCATTTTTTTAGTTTTAGCAATTTGTGTGTGTTTTATTCCTCCCGCGAGCGTACATGTGAAACTCTTGAGCACAGAAAGTAGTCCTGCGTACGTGTTTATCATCATATCAGCTCAAACCGCCTTTTTCATTCTCGATGCGATAGCTGTCCTCGCGCTCCATGTGAAGCATCTTCGACTGCTTTCTGTACTCAAGTGAATTTTTTTGTGCTTGAGTATTGGATTGGGGTGGTTTTGTTTTTATGAGTATGCATTCAATGATTCCCGTTGCCTGGGTGCAAATGTACCTGACCTTGTGCTGTGCCATGCCATGATGTTACTACTCAAAAAAAAAAAAAAAATCACAGATTGCCAGGTTTGCTATTTCATTTTCGCTTGTTTTCATCCATGTACATTTACATTTCAGTAAAGATTATTGATAACATGCCTTTAATGTGAAGACTTTGTGCACCATTACAATACTTATAGACAACTAGTCATCATATCTTCTGCTCCATGAAACACATGTTAATGCTCAGTAGTACACAGATATGCTTCTTTAATATATTTACCTTGTACATTGCACATTCATTATCAATGGGTGTATATGCGGCTGAAGCCTAGTGCATCCCAAATTTATCAACATTAACATTTTAATATAACATTATAGTTATTATGGCTTTTAGAAGAATGGGGTTTTTGGGGAAGGTGAGCTAGTGCACTATAGACCCCGGTGGTGTAGCCTAAGCTTTTGTCCTTAATGGCATTTTTTTCTTACATTACTTTTACTTTTATACTTTAAGTAGTTCTGAAAGCAGTACTTTTACACTTTTACTGGAGTAAAAAGCTTGAGTTGATACTTCAACTTCTACAAAAGTATATTTAAACCCTAGTATCTAAACCTCTACCTGAGTAATGAATGTGAATACTTCTGACACCTTTGCACCTGAGCACCATCAGTATCATTCATCTGCAGCTTATAAGCAGGCCCATATAGTCTCTCCACACACTGCACTCAGGGCGTGGTATTAAATTGTGGCATTGGTTGTGACACACCTTACCTCTGCCTGTCTCTGAAGCCAGCGTCTAGCCAGCTTCCCATTTAGTCCAGTAACACCATCTCTCCACAGCGGGGACCTGCCGTCCATCCTCCCTGGAGTCCTTGAGGCCCCTAGACTCATCGATCCGCCTGAGCACCATCCTCCCGTCGTCTGAGCACACCCCTGGCGTCTATCCCCCACAGGTCTCCACGCTGTGAGAACTCAGATTGCACATGTGTAGCCCTGAATTATGGGTAGTGTTGTTCAACATGTAACAGATCTGATTCAAATCTGGTAAAATACTCCTATAGCCCAAATCTAAAACCAACATTTGCTTATCATGAAATCATTTTTAATTAAAACTGTATTCATTGTGTATGTATTATGGAACTATATTGTTATTAATTTTTTGCTTTCTGCCAGCTCTTTGCTGCGTAACTCGTCCCACAGTTTCAAAATATCAACACTGTTCCAACTCTAGATTGTGTGATTCAGGGCTTGTATACAGTTTCTGGATCGGATGCACAGATTCTGGAAAACAACCATTTTTTTCCAGAATTTTTTCCTATAGAGAATGAATAGGATAGAAAAGTTCATGTCAATCTATTCAACTTCTGCTCGACCGACAGACACTGTTTTGCGTACACGGACTCAGGAAAGACCCCTGACCACAACTGCAGTGCTGGTTTGATCTGCACTCATCCATTTGTTGTTATATTCCATCCCTCTCCCCCCCGTAAAGTCCCATTCATTCTTTTTAGAGCATACCCAAACATTACAGTTTTGTGTACCCTACAACCACCAATGTACTCACACTCAGGGCAGATCCCCAAACTCTAACCCACAGGCATATTGACCCATACACTCCTCTATTTGTTGTTTATTCATCCCTCATTCCTCCAATAGGATCCCATTAATTTTTGTCCAAACCCAAGTTTTATGTTTTCGTTCAACCTACAGCCATAAAACTGCCTGTACTCACTCAGGGCAGATCCACAACCTCTAATACACAGACATAGCCACCTGCACTCCTCTGTTTGCCGTTTATGTGCAACCATCCTATAATAACATTTTATAAAAAAAAAGGAAATAAACCAAAGCCTGGGGCCAAAGAACGGAAAGCTCTATTTACACAGCCATACTTTAATAATGACAGGTTGGTACATAGGACTGATATACTGTCAACCTCACACACTGTTGTTATGTTGTTATGTAACAGTCCAGACTTCACCCAAAATGTATATACACCATCTCAAATTCCGGCCCAGTGAAAACAATGACAAAACGAACAGGACATTAGTGCCTGTTCCCGGACAACCTGAATTCTACAATGCTGGTTTGATATCGTCACTGTCCAAAGAAAAACATGTATATCCATTTTCTTTCTATATTATTTTAACATGACAATTGTCAATTACATTGTGTAAAACTTGCACAATGAATGGACCAATAGAAATGATCCAAAATGACTTGGAAATAATTCTGGTTCCATTGACTTACATTAAAAATAAGGAACGTTTTTGGCCTCTCCTGTAAAGTTATTATTTGGGAGATACTTGTCTTTCTTTGGTGTACTGAGTTCACTCCAGAAAGTGAACTGAGGTCGAATTATTGGTGCGAACAATTCAATAATTGCTGGACATTGGTGGGGACGCATCACTTCAGTCCATGCTAATTCTGCGCCCTTGATGGCACCTTTAACATGCTGCCAATGCTGTCTGTTTGCAGAATCAAACAACCTCACAGTTCTCTGAGTGGTTTCCCCACCAAGTGAAGATGATTGTGACTATATGTGTATGGTAAGCGGTGAGGTTTTTAAACCATGAAACCGGGCTGCTTTGTTTTCTCTATGCACAAATCAAGGCAAACCACAAATAAACCATGCTGCACAAAACTGCCCAAGTACGAAGACGCCCTTCACCTACATTGAATGTGTTATAATTAAATATAAAATAAATACTATTAGAGAAACCTGAGTCCAATTTTTTGAAAGATAGTTTGAGTGCTCAGCTTTCATTGGGCTTTTGACACCTCCGTCAGAAAGCATTAACCGCTGCTAGTCTTTAACGCGGTGCTGTATGATGCTGCATGCATGCCCTCTTGAAGTCTTTCTCGTGTGATATATGTGTTTCTGTCTGTGTGATGTGTTAGGATTGAGCTGTCCGCACTCCTCCGCTCTCTAACTGCGCCTCGTACTTTGATGAGGCTGCTGGATCGATATTGCACTGAACTACCAAATGCCTGACTCCTAATGAGCGAGGAAGAGAGAAAGAGTGTGAGAGAGAAAGAGTGAGTGAGAGAGAAAGAGAGAGAAACACAAATTAGCCAGCACTTATAGATGATTTTTAGACATGAAGGTTTCAGTACTCGCCGAATAGACTCTATGGGTTTACGTACACTACTGCGAAATGCTGGAGAAGACGGCTTGGACTAACATAAAAGAGCACTTGACGTTGTTATTGGGTTCTGAACTCAACAAGAGGGGAATTAGTTCTAATGCTACTTCTTTCAGATTCTGATTACTGTCTACAGAAGACCAACCAACCTGATACAAATATTATTAATGAGGAATTACCCCCGTGGTTGAATTGTAAAATTACTGTATAGTCTGTGTTGAGTAAAACACAGGGCAGGCCGTGACTCTGCCACCAGAACAGAAAGGCGGGGGGCATGCCTACTACCATGAGTCCCAGCATTCCCAGTTGCGAATCACTCTAATACAATTTATATGGCGCTGGTTATGATATACTTAGCCAATCATTTACTGTTTAAGTACAATAAAAGATTTAATATCTCTCGTCTTATACTGCACTTTGATTTCCTAGACTTTATCTCTAATACCATAGTTTTAAAACCCATTCTCCTTTATGAGCTCCAACAAACTATAAATATAAGCAGCTTATGTGACAGTCTTATACTGACTTTCTGGTATTTGACTTAGAAACGTTCCATACATCAAATGCAACTTACCATGCAAATCTCAAATATGAAAGGAATTAGGAAAACAGACATAAAAGCATTAATCCAAGGAGGATGGAAAAAAGTGGGGTGGCACTGACAAGGAGGCTGATCTTCACCTCTTTGGCAGCCCTTTGTATTATCCTTCCAAACACACTTGATCTGTACAAACAAATGCAAAGAGTGCAGCATTTGAGACCGTACAAATACCAAATGATCGTATATGAGGGCTAAACACAGAGCTGGGACTATAAGCTAATGGTAACAAATACTAAATGAGAGGGACTAATGAATAGATATGGGCAAACAAAATAAGAAGGGGGCGGAGTTATGGTAAACAGGAGATGAGACCAGAGCAGAGAACAGAATGCAAATTAAAGTTGAAACTCACTTTGAAATATTCAACTTGATGAGATGATCTGCTTTAATCGTGGATGAAGTCATGCAGCATGGCTGCTACTTACAGGTTGCTGTTGGGATTGTGATAGTAATAAAAGGTGGAACTGCTCCTTTCTTCGGTCTTCAGTGGTAAGTGGTGAGCGAAGCTGCTTACAATTGTCCAAGGTTTAAGGAACTGTCTTGCGAGAAAAATGTACAGTGCAAACTAACAGTTTTGAATTTAGGTTGTCCAGAAACTGATTAAACATCTGATTAAACTTTTCACCAACTTGTATCGTAAATATTCCATTCCACCTTAAATGGTGCCAGTACAAGCTATAGCAGTTAAGGTGGAAAGGATTAAGATGCTGGTGAACAGCAAGCCAACATCAGCCTTGTTTAAAGATAAACATCATGCCTGTTTATCATTCAGATCCTTAAAAACTACCCTCATCACGTTTACAGCCTGGACAGTAGATCTTATTGCTGTTGCTCTACTGGTGTAATTGAATGGAGGGGCGTAAATATCAATAAGTCAAGGTAGTTGTGCAGCAGTCTAAGATTTTGGAATTGGCTCGTTTTACTGCTCTCTTTTCTAAAAGCAGGATTTGTTTTTGAAGGAGGAACAGCCCTGTTTGAGGTTCAAAGTAAGTCAGTTCTATATACTGAACCCTTCTTATTCAACTATGCCAAAAAATAGAAATACAGGAGAAATACAGTTTTCATCCATTGAAAAGTTTGGCTCTTCTACATCATCAATCAGAGGAACCCCTTTTGGCACCTAATATTTTGGAGTACCTCCAATTACAAAGCCGAAATACATTTCAACTTCCAAAATGAAGATGTTGAGCATGCTTTTCTTATCACTGGCAATAATATCTAAAGACTCAATACCACCTAAAACATCAGAATGATAGGGAGGGCCCAGTTTTTGTCTTTCCTTTCACTCTGTATTTATCTCTGTCCTCTCTTCTCCTCCCATCCACTGTGTCCTTGGCATTGATGACTGGGTGTTTGTATGTGCGAGCCAAACTGAACTCCCCCCATGCGCCTCCCTAATGAGGATCAGTGTTGTTTTAAACATGAAATCGGAATCTCGGCCCGAGAGCAATCGATACGTGGCCATTATCTCGCTGCGTAATGATTCAGGCTCCCTTTCCCTCTCTCCCGCCCCTCCGCGCACCTCATGTCTAAGCGCGTTTCCTTGTTTCCGATATTGGCTGTGAGGAGGTTATGAAGTATTGCCTCCCAAGGGCATCTCTGTGCGACCGCCCCACAGATTAGCCCGCTGAGAAATGGTTGCCGCCGTGGGCAATGACAAGTTGCAGCTGCTGCCTCCTACATGTGGGAAAGAGATGGACCACACCTGACCTTAGCCCACCTGGCGGGTGAATGAGGCACCACACCTGCACCCGCCATGGTTAAGAAAACAGTTTGGCAAGAAAGTGTTGCTCTGGAGCCACAAGGCTAACACGTTAATGGAAGCTCATAGCTCTTTTCTACCAAAAGCCTGAATGAAGTTCAGGTTTCAAAATGACTGCTACTGCTGTGCAATATGGTTTTATCTATTTTAATGAATATTTGTATGTTGCACAGTATCCGAATCCACATATTCATGTTTTTATAACAAATTGGTATGGTTTATATGTGTGATCATGTCATTTGCATGATGCCAATTGGTGAAGTATAGCTTCAATTATCCTCATATAGTTAGTCCAAAACTAAACAACCAAACTTGGGACACCAGAATGAGAACCATTTATTTTGCCAAGTATGTCACACATACAAAGAATTTGTCTTGGTGAGGCACACATGTATGACATGTAACAAGAACAACATTACACTAAGAGAAAAGCACAACATGATACAATAAATAGAATACTAATAAGAATAATAAGAGTAATAAAGAGCCAGGAGAGGTGCTAATGAAATATATGAAAATCTGTGCTTATATGTGTACGGATATTCTACACATAAGTGAGTCTGAGTAGACATATATTATAAGAGCTATAGAGGTGTCAGGTAAAAAAGTACAAATACTTCTTTACCTTACTTAAGTAGAATTTTTTTCCAGATGACTTTTTACTTCTACTCCTTACATTTACACTCCATTATCAGTACTTTCTACTCCTTACATTTACACTCCATTATCAGTACTTTCTACTCCTTACATTTACACTCCATTATCAGTACTTTCTACTCCTTACATTTACACTCCATAATTTGTACTTTCTACTCCTTACATTTTAAACTAGTCTCATTACTCCTATTTCATTTCAGCTTGTTTTCATTCATGTACATTTACATTCCAGTAAAGATTATTGATAACATGCCTTTGAAGTTTAAGTTTTTGCACCATTACAATACTTATAGACAACTAGTCATCATATCTTCTGCTCCATGAAACACATGTTAATGCTCAGTAGTGCACAGATATGGTTCTTTAATATATATTTACATTGTACTAAAATACATTCATTTTCAATGGGCGTATATGCGGCTGAAACAGGAAGCCTAGCGCATCCCAAATTTATCAACATTAACATTTTAATATAACATTATAGTCATTATGGCTTTTAGAAGAATGGGGGTTTTTGGGGAGGTGGGTTAGTGCACTATAGGCCCCTGTGATGTGACCTAAGCTTTTGTCCTTAATGGTATTTTTTTCCTTACATTACTTTAAGTAGTTTTGAAAGCAGTACTTTTACACTTTTACTGGAGTAAAAAGTTGAAACTTCAACTTCTACTAAAGTATTTTTTCACCATACTATTTATATGTCTACCTGAGTAATGAGTGTGAATACATTTGACACCTTTGAAGAGCTATTACTTACAGAATCTGTACAGCTGTGCAAATAAGCATTATGTTACGAAGGAGTTACTGTAATACAGTGAGATTCAGTTTAAGTATGAGTTTGAAGTGCATTGCGACCACTATGTTAATGAGAGTAACAGCTCTGAGGAAAAAGCTGTTAGCATGTTTGGTTGTGCTGGTCTTTATGGTCCTGAACAAATGCATCAAACATGCATAAGACTGAATGAATTCAATTAATGCTAGCTAGCACTAAGACTGAAGTTTGTGTTGAATCTTCCCAAATGTCCCTTCTTCTTTCTTCTCCCTCACCTTTCTTTTATTCAGTGAGGTGCTGCTTATTTTTGCCATGCCATACTGTCAACAGAGAAAGGAAAAAGTCAACTGCTCAATTTTATTTTAGGGCAATTTGAACAGCAGGAAGCAGCTGCTGCAGACGGGCCAGGAGTGCAATGTATTGTCAGTTTTTTAAAAGACCAGTGAGGGGGAGACCCAGTTTTCACTCTGAATGATACCAAAATAACCTTGGTCAGTGGCAGAGGAAGGCTGGGTGTTTTAACAAATAATGATTACATAATAACTGAAATAAAGCATAATCACAGCAGAAGTCAGTTAAACAGAAGTCTTGGTATGCAGAAATCTCATAAAGCAACAATTTTACTTTACAGCAACAGCTTTAAATTCATTTTGCTGTCACACTGACTTATATTAGGGAGTATAGCATCTCTGTCATTGTCACTTCAAACCCAGAAAGCCTGCTATAGCACTATGTAACTCTGGAGGCTTGAGATCTTTTGCAAAAACTGTATGATGCTGTATGGCACCACATCACATAACTACATACTCCCAATCCTAGTATGGACATCAGGGCAGAGACGGAAGAAGATGCTTTTTCAGAGCAAAAGAGTAAATCTCAGACTGATTTTACTCATTAGTGAGAGCTAAAAGAGATAAAAGGATGTAAGACAGTGAAAAAAAACACTGAAAATCAACAGCAGTTATAGCAATATAGGCTGTAACCTTGTAGTTTTTCCAGATGCCAAAAGTCATATACCCACCACATTTCAAGCTAGCATGCAAAGAAATAGATTCGTCTCATGCCAGAAGGTTTGGCCAATTTTTATTAATTACATTGATAACACTTACAGTTTTAGTTACTCACACACAGAAACAACTGAAATCTGTAGCGTCCATATTCCTGCATGGCACATGCGTCACAATCTGCCCTGTTTTTGTCTGTCTGTCAGTCTTTGTTTACATTGTCCTGTCATATGCCATGTGGTTCCATTTATGTTTCAGTCATGTGCTCCTTGTCTCAGGCCCTCACCTGTTCCGTGTTGTCCCCCTCTTGTTAGCCCCAGGTGTTCGGTATAAAATCCTGTGTATATATTCCTGGTCTGCTCCTTATGTCTAGTTCATACCACACAATTTTAACCTCATTTTCCTCGGAGAAAATATTGGCGATCCCTCAGCGCTCACTCAGTCGTGCAGTGTGAATTGCTAGAAGATGCACACCGAATGGTCACCAGTCGGCGACTGTGAGTCAACAGCAGTGTCTAGCTACAGCCAATGGGATCACGTAGAGACAGAACCACGTCACCGTTCATGCAATCTCACTGCGTCTGCGGGCGACACGTACCTTTTCATTGATAAATATCTACCTCCAACTCTCTCTGCAGAACAGACAGTCCCCGCTGGCCCCAAATCGGTCCAGAAACAACTTGTATTGCTCATTTGTTGATGTCTGTTTTGGAAATAACGTATCTTCTATGTGGTGTTGCTAGCTCTCACATACATTTAGGTCAAACGAGAGTTTAGTTTTTCTGTGTTTTCTCCAGACAAAAACGTGTTTTTGGACAGCAGCTACAGGAGTTGGCGGTTCTCCAGAGTGAAAGTCGTGTAATTCGTGACCCTGTGTCACTGATCAGTCCTGTAGTGTGAACGCCACAACAACTGTAAGACTCCGGATTACAGCACAAGCAGTCATGTAGTGTGAACATCACAAAAACCTGACCACACACTGTGTAGTGTGAACCAGGCATTAGTCTTTGCTTGGTGTCCTGGAGTACCTTGTTACCTGTTGCTATATTTTTGGATTCATGTTCACCTAGTCTTTGTTTTCTAGGTTCTTATTTGCTTTTGTTGTTTAGTTTGTTAACAAACTCATATTCTGGCTTGCCCTTGCATCCTGCCTCCTTGACTTACCATGTGTGACAACATGCAAGTGATAGGGGTGTCAAATTCTGTATCCTTCAGCTTGTCAACAACATGAAAATGACCAATTCTTGCATACAGCTGCTTAAAATTCTTCTCAAACATGTATCACGTCATGCATCTATTCAAACATTTATTTTAAACAGCTGATGTATTTTGTAATTGTTTACCAATTAAGACTTCTTATTTCTGATTGTTGAGTAATTCTACATATAAAGATTGAATTATCAAACAGCACACATACAAAGCTTGGGCCTTTCAACCTAGACAGAAGAAAAACTTTTGTATTTTTTTTTTTAACTATGTTTATACTGGAAAAATATCTGAAGACAAACTAACATCATTAGCTGTTCATTTTGGGCTGGCAGTGGCAACAGTTTGGAAGAGAAGCCATAAACCTAGACGGTGGCATGTGCTGCCGGAGCATTCCGTTTGGGCTCCAAGAACGCTTGACTCCAGTCTCCTGAGGACTGCCTGCCTGCTTTGCCTGCTGTACATGTGAGCATAGAGGGGAGGATGAAAGAGACCCAAGAGGCAGAGCGGGCATGGTTAGTATGGCTGCCACCAAGTGAGGGGCTGCCAAATTCGTATACCCATTTGTGAAGTGGTGAACCAAACCAAGCCTGCGTGATGCTCTTCTGGCAACCTGTGCCAGGCGAGCTGGCTGCCCTCCCAAAACAGAAAATGTATGAGAGAGAAACACAATCACCTCCCGTTTTTTTCTGAAGAGATCATGTTCTTATTCTTCCCTCTTTTGTGGCCGAGTCAGGGTTTTCCGTCAAGGTCAGGCCTGGTGAAACTAAGGACATCATAGGTGCTCATTTGCCGTCCATGTATGTGGTTCTTACCGTAAAGCACAAGGTGTGCACGCCGCTCTTAGACGTCTCAGCCTCAGGCAGTTGCCATGGTAATTGCTAAACAGTGACTCATAAAAAAAGATTATTGATTTCATTTGGTGATTTGATCTGAGGTAGAGAATGTTCTGGATTGCTGCTTCTTGTTTATGAAGCATAATGCTGTTAATAATACTCTCAAAGCTGGTGCTGGTGAGAAGTCTCCGTCTCGCATTTACAGATATGATGTTTGGGGAATCTTCAAAAACCAAATTCCAAAAATAAGAAGTAAGCTGCTGTCATGTGGATGTAATGTGTTGTTTTGGAAACTCCCGCTTGTCCGGAAAATGTTTCTGGGAAGGATACGCAGGAATTCTGGATTTGCTGTCCTGCTGATGAGCCATGAAGATGCTGCTTAAAAACACATGTTTGGAAGGAACCGCACTAGAAAACATAGAGCCCGAGACCTTGGGTTACTTGGGCACGCTAAGCTCCCTCACATGAGTGTCTCCTTAGAACGTATATCTAGTGTGGATATCCACACCTATGAAACCGAAGCTAACTAAAAGAGAACATGTAGAAGTGCAACGTGGTTTACAGCATTACTCGTTTATGAAACATCTGTTTCTGGAAGAAAACAGCTGTAACAATCAAACAATCAAAGATGAGATCTATGAGCAGGCTTGTTTATTGAATAACAATCAGAGAATGCAAAGATAACTAGAACTGGGCAGCATGATGGAAGAGATAACTAGGAAACCAGGTAACCTGGAAACCAGGGCAGCTAGTGGAAGCAAGTTGAGGGAAGAAGTTGTAGATGAAAACCCAGACTAGAGCTGGCTTTTCCAGGTGTTGGTTTCTTGTCAGAGCAGTGAATAGAGCAGTCCTCTCTGCCGTAGTGTCTTCCAGGACCGTAGTCCTGCCTAAGCAGTGCGTAGAACAGATTCCCTCAGCCGTAGCTGGACAATCTCTGACAGTCTTCATGACTTTTTGATGGAACAATGTTCCATCTGGACAAAAAAATGGAAGATGACTGGCTTTGACATTGCAATTGGAGATGCAGCACTGGTCTGCCTCAGGGTGGCGCAGTAGCAAACTGGTTAACCCAATCAGACTGTTAAAGCCTTGCCAGTGTAACTATCAATGGGGAACCTCTGAAAAACATATAGAATGTAATGTGGTTTATAGCAATGCTTGTAGAAGAAACAGCTTTCTTTGAAAGATTCATTTGATGAATCAGAATATCTTAAAAATCATGAAGTGCAATGTCAGTTTCAGTGGCCCTTATTGGGGGAATCAGCCGGTGCATGTACTCTTTGCTTTCTAGTAAAAGTGACCATGGTTAATCACAATAGCAAGCCAAGGTTCAATTTATGAGTCAATAGATCTCTACGTGTGCCATTACATTAAGTTATGAAATACAGACTCCTCCTCTCCATCATTACATGCTCCATATAAACCACTCCTCTGCCCTCACCTTCTTCCAAAATCTTACTCACTCTTCGCTTGGCAAAGTGTGGCCCTGGCTTCAAAACCCAGCAGCCGAAAGCATCCAGAACTCCAGCCCAAAGTTTCTCAGAGTTCCCCTTCCTTGCCCTGCCTTAGTGGTACACTTCGCAAACCAGTCATTCGTTATGAAAGAAAGAAAGTATGATGAAAAAGAAGTAGAACAGAGCAGAACATATGTGTTTTTGAATGTTGTTAAGGTTTGAATTGGCGCTCAGGGTTGCTATTGTTCATCTATTGATTCATTCAGTGCTTAAATTGCTTGTTATCCCACAAAGTCTTTTTTTGGACCTTAACCTGACAAACCAACTTTCATGGTGAAAAAAAAAAAATAATGTAAGAAAAAGTGGAGAGGCTGCTTCCACCTCAGGTCAGCCCGGCAATGGTGCTGAACGCAAATTTGCCCTTTTATATCAGCGTAGAAACAGAGTGTACTCTAATCTCAGTTGACCGTTACAGCCAGACTGGCCACCGAGCAGCATTAAAGTGCCACTTAGGCTGCTTTACTGGGGCCTAATCAGAAGTGAAACCCTGAACATGTCCAGAATTGGCTTTGTTTTATTTTTATTTTTTTATTTTTTTATTCTCACAGAATATGGGCGAGGCTGCGCGCTCAGGGTGGCGCTCACTCACAAGCAGCTCAAACGCGCCGCCTTGTGGCCACCGACTGCACAAAAGACTGTTGTACAGCGATGAGGCGGATTGGTCGGGGGGCGCAGTTGGGATGGGGTTCGTTGGGTGGAGAAGTGGTGATAGGAGGAGGGGGGGGCTGACCAAGACTGTGTGCCTAAACCCTTTACCTATACTCGACCTCTTCTTCTTGTTTAATTGGTCCTCGGAGGAGACGCAGGGAAACCTTTCAACCCTTTTTCGCAGCACCTGCGTGGTTTTTATTAAACTGACTCACTCAGAAACAAAAGCAATATTCCGGCAGCGAGGGAGGCGCTGATTACTGGGCTTCTTCTGACGCGCTCTGTCACTTTCAACCTGTTCAAGGAGGAGGAAAGAAAAAAAAAAGAAAAAGAGACACGTCGATGCTGCAGTCCGCCTCTTGTCACAGACTATCTCACTCGGTATCGTTCTCAGTCCGAGCACACACACACACACACACACACTCTCTCTCTCTCTCTCTCTATCTCTCCCACTCACTCTCACTCTCTCTCTCTCACCCTCACTCTCACTCGCTGGCAAACAGAGTGCAAAGGCAGGTCTCACTTTCTCTCGTCGTCTCTCAGAGAGTCTTAAGAGCGGACGACTGATGGCGGAGGAAACTACAGCTCAAGTGCGCGCGTGTGGAAAGCGAGAGGTCTGAGTGAAATCAAAGCTTCTTCTCCTCCTCACCGCGCGCGCGGAACAGAGGGAGCAATAAAAGCGCGGGGGGAGAAAATGCGAGCCGCCGCTTTTGGCAAGGCTGCTGTCGTGTGGATGTAAGGTGTCGTTCTGGAGGCTCTCCCTCTCTCTCTCTCTCTCTCTCTCTCCCTCTGTCTCTCTGTCTCTCTCGCGCGCGCAGTCCGGGAAAAGTTTCTGGGAAGGAGGATGCGCAGGAATTCTGGATTTGTTTCCTTGTAGCTGAGACGCGGAGACGCTGCTGTTTAAACGCGCGCTTGGAAGACGTCCCTCCGCGCGAGTTGCGCTCGACTTTTTTTTTCTTCTTCTTTTTTTTATTGCATTTCTCTGCAGGGAATTTCACCTCCACGTTTCTCCGAGACGCCGGGGGCATATTTAAACTCGTGGACCGACTTTAACCGGCGGGGGTCCCGCTGAGTTCCCTCGCGAGAAGGGAGAAGGTAGGTAAGATTTCGTGCTCCTCAGAACGTTTGGTGGGTGAGTTAAGTTTCATCACACCCACCAGGTTGATGTGGAGGAACCAGAGGTGGGAGCCTTATATGAGAGTTTTACTATATATATATATATATATATATATATATATATATATATATATATATATATATATATAGGTGAAGTGCTCTCTCACGTAGCCCACCAAAAACATAAGACTCCAGCCGCTTCCACACTTCTATCACCGGCTCGTAATTATGCAGAACCGTTAGAACCGTTCACTCCACATCCGTTATCTACTCCCGGTTTGGTCCCTTGACTCACGTTTGCTGTTTATTTTATTTTTTTTTTTTAAACACGGACGCCGAAGACCCAGCGCTCCGTCACCGGCTGCCACACTGAACTACTAACCGCGCTCGTTCTTCGCCGCTTTTTCTCGTCATTTCGTTCTGCTGACGTAGTTTTAACTTCTGAGGGGAGCGCTTGGCGGGAACTCCGTGTCGCGCGCCTCGCGTGTGCGTAAATACAGCTGACCGGCGCCCTCCGTGTGTCAGAAAGTCACTCCTCCGACTGGAGGTGGCGTGTGAACAGACCGGCTTCACTCTTTCACCCGTTCACACGTTCCGCCTTCAGGGTCCACCAAAAGCGCGTGCGAGTGCGCCCGAACAAGCGACTCCGCGCGTGCTAGGCGTCCCATTTGAGCGAACCGATTCTTGGTAAAAGTCTGTTTTATTCGATCGAGCATCGCTCATTCAAATAAACCGGCGTTGAATTCAGGGACGTTGAATTTAAACTAAAATATCTGGGACATAAATACACCTACCAAAACATGACAGGGTCACAGATTCAGTTTCGACTCGTGAATCGGCTCGTCCGCCTTCCGCGCGCGGCGTTTGACCGTTATTTTGTTTCAAACTGACGGAATTCTGAATATTTAAACCGCGCGTTCCGTCAACTGAACCCGGAGCGCGCGGGTTCTTTAACGTCTCAAAGTTCGAAATGTTCGTATTTTCGTTCTATGATGCAGTTTGGCGGGAATCTTCCACTTTTCTCACGCGAATAGCTACAAAGCGCCCGTTTTTAAGCACAAACAAATTAGAAAGCTGCTCTTCTGACTATAAATGTAATCATTCTGAACGAGATTAACGAGAGTTCCTCCTCAGTCCGGACCACCGGTGTCCCTCGATCCTTCAGCAAGACAGCTCGAGCGAGTCTAAACCTCCGCTCCGTGTACCTGCCCGCCAGCTTTATAAATAACTCCTGCTCCGGTCAAACCCGTCAATCCAGCACGAGCTACGACGGCCCCCCTCTAATCTTTAGATAATCCAAGTGTTGGAGGAAATGAATTGCTGCTTTTTTCCCCGGGAAGCAGCCCACCGAGAGCTGACCGCGCTTGTGGCTCTCCGCAGGTGATGAGGCGTCGCGGCTGAACATGGAGCTTTTCTGGATCTTACTGTTCTCCGTCATCCACCGCTACACGCGAGGACAGGGAGTTTACGGTAAGAGCTCCGCAGCTTGTGTGGGAACTGAAGTGCTCGGTGATGATAGTGATCCGCTGTAATAGTGATGCCCGCTCCGAATATTGTACTGAATATTGTAATGTAGTCAGTGGGGAAATAAACTAGCAGGGTTCACTCAGTTCCCCTTACTTTTATACAGCACTGATGGTTAATACTGAGTAGCAATAATAGTCTGACAGCTGCCTCCTTCAGCCCCACTTTCTCTAACCTGTGCTTGAACTTTGGTGGCTCACTATTATTTTATTTACGCACCTAAAACATAATACCTGGAGTATCATCATCGTAAGTATGTAAAACATAGATAATCCTAGCCATTGTGGGAGTGGGTTTGTGCCAGGAATGAGGGGTAATACAAAAAATGGTCAGTGGTGTAACTATGGTCCCAAAAAGAATGTTCCCCACCATAAAAATGACAAGCCAAACAAGTCCATACCCCCAGAACAACTAGTGACAAGCATGAACCTAACCCGTTATGGTTTGACTACTTACATAAGATAATAAATATTACATGTCTTGGCTGTCCAATGAAAAACAAGCATTTCCCAAATTGCAACTTTACAGGAGAGAACAAAAAGATACTTTCAATATAAGTCAATGGAACCAGAATTTTTTCCAAGCTGTTTTGGAGCACTTCTATTGGTCCATTCCTCATGAAATTTTCACACAGTGTAAATGGACATGCATGTTTTTGTTGGACAGCGACAATATATTATGTTGTGAAGGAGGTCCGTGGTTGAGATGTGATAAGAATTACGGCGATATGTAATTGGGAGCATATGGAAACCCATTCCATTTAACCATGTATTAAAGCTGGGGTCTCCCATTTACACCTGCTCACTTTATGCATCCTGAAGAGCAGGATCAAGTGTAAAATGAACCTGAGATGCACTTAATGCAGATGTAGATCACTCAAACCACTTAAGCAGGTGGTCTGAGCTGCATTTAAGCCGCATGTTACAGCTGTGTGAACACGTCTGTCTCTCAGTCTATCATCACGCAGCAGGCGAAAGTGGCCCGAGTACTAATTTCTCATCAAATGTTTATATCAGATGTTAGTCTGAACACACATAAACTGACACACAAGAACAATGTGTCATGTGGCACGCTCACCTAGACATGAACAATTAATTAAAATTAAAAGTCTCTTTGAGCAGCTGCAATAGGTGCCTTCTAATTCTGATCGTATCCCCATCGTTAGAGGTTTTGGCAGCACATAGTCATGACGAACGCCAAGTTGGTTTGATGTAAATGTTGCAGTGGGAGTTCAGACTGAGTCGGATTGCTGCATATCAGATTCGTAGAGAATTTCAGTATCATGTGTTCTAAATCAGACTTGAAAATATCATATCACACAGATAACACACATTCATAAAGAAATGATTGGACTGGGCCACTTTTACCTGCCACATCCAAAACCCCAACCAGTACAATCGAAACCCCAACCAGTACAACTGAAACTCCTGCCCATGTGTATGAGCGAAAGATAATCATGGATTATGCACATGGTTGGGCATCAGATATAAACGAAATACTTGATGGTGGAATGGACAGACGATACAGTGCAAAGCAAACTGCAGATGATAGAGACTAAACGGATAAACAATTCGGAATTATTTGCTGTATAGCAAGCTTGTTTGCATATTCCGTCCCACACGGTAATCAGATTTCAGTCTGACTAACAGCGTTTGTCATAGAGTAAATGCATATGGCTGTAATCTTATCAGGATACAATCCAGATACTAGTTAGATGAAGCGACCAGGTGTAAACAAGCATCTCATTTCAATGTAGAGGACTTCCAAAACAAGGTAGCACTGTCGCCTCACAGCAAGACGGTCTGGGTTCAATTCCCGGTCCGGGCCGTTCTGTGTGGAGGGCCTGTTCCTTTTGCTTGAGTGGGTTTCCTCCGGGTACTCCGTTTTTTTTTCCCACACGTCCAAAGACATGCATGTTAGGTTGATCGGCCACTATAAATAGCCTGTAGGTGTGTGTGCGAGTGAGTGTTGGCCATGTGACGGACTGGCGCATAGTCCATGGTGTACCCCACCTTCGCCCAATGACTCTGGGATTGGCTTCAGCCCCCCTCATGAACCCGACTAGTGGGACAAAGCGGAAGATAATGACTGGATGGATGGACTTCCATAACATGTTATTAAAAATCATGTTTACCAGCGGCTGTCATAAAGCAAGGGAAAGAATTAGCTTGATTAACAATGTCAAGTATTTTTTTCTGATCTCTTAAAAGAGGGTCTTAAAAAGGGGTCTGGGGTCTTGAAGATATTCATATTTTAATTAACACTAATCTCATACAAGGAGGATCTCTGTTAGAACAGACTTCTCAGCAGTGCCCGCTGAGTTTTGCCAAGCTGCATCGTCAGATTTGTGTTGCTGTTATCTGCATATCGGAGAGTCCTCGGAGGACAGGGAGGCAGGCATGCTGGGATATTCTCTCAATGCTTCTCAGCACTTTTTGTTTATCTCGCTTTTGTGTCTCTTGCATCTTGCAGCTGAGTTTATTTTGGATGCTGAATATTGCCCTTTTTTAATAAGCATTCATAATTTATTGGTGTGGCTGAGAAAGAACATGAGAGAGAAAGAGAGTGAGAGATAATCACTAGCTTATGTACTTTCCCTTATGGATCTCTCTCTCTGTCTCTCTCTCTCTCACTCTCTCTCTCATATGCAGTGTTCAATCACTGGAGTCGGTTTCAGAAACATCTGAAACATCAAAGATTGACAGCGTTAACTGCCGTTACAATCGTGGTTGGGTTTAATGAAGTGCTACTATGCTTGCCCCTTAATTGGCTTCTTAATTAATCAATTAATCTCTCGCTAATGAGCCTAGTGGGCTGTGGCACTCCCACATGGATAGGTCAGTTATCCAGCGGCCCCGGGGCAAACGGAAGCGTCCTCGTCTCCAAGAGAGGGAAAGGTCCCAATCAAGACAGCTGTAGGCCGTCCACTATTGGATTTCTCCCCCATCTCATTCACCACTCAGGTCCCCCTCTAGAACTCGACACTCTAGTGGCCGGCAGCCGCCGCTGATATCTTAATATCTGTCCATATGGCTGCCTTTTAAAAGTAAGGTCACATCTCTCTTGCATCCTTCGTTTCTCGGCTTCTCTTTAATTTTTCATTACGTGCACACTTTCCCAGAGCCGCACTCGGCTACACCTGTCTGTGTTACCCCATTGTTGGCTGTCCTTTCTGCCCTTTATTATTTTTAACCATCAGAGTGTTCCGAACTTAATTTTGTGGCAAAGGCCTCCGCAGGCAGCTGGGTGAAAATCGAGGTTATGTTGCGAGAGAGAATGCCAGAACAGTTAATTAAGGACCAGACCTAGACAATCTGAGACTTCACATTAATTCCTCTCTCTTGCTTTTCATTTTCTTGTCTCGCTGGCTTTTAACTCGGCTGGACTTCATCCGTCCTGAGCGGCAGCGTCGGTGAGCGATATTCAGGTCTTGCCGCGCTTGTGAAAATGCCACAGGTAACGCTCTGATATTTAATGACTTGTTTAATATCGCGACGAAGAGATACCTCTGATGTGAGGAAAACATTTCATGTAATTTAATGTTTTCTTTTGTTGCCTCTTTTATGGCATCTTTTGAATAGACACTCAGCCACTCAACCACAACACGAAAATGCCAGTACAGGATCAATATCGTTGCTGTCCAATGAAAAACAAGTATCTCTAAAACTGAAGCTTAACTTTAATGTAAGTTGGCTTTTTTGAAGCACTTCTATTGGTCCATTAATCATTTAAAATTTCACACAATGTAAACGACTATTGGTGTGCTCAAATCTAGAAAACTCAAAATCGACAAAAATTGAGATCAATGTTTTTCATTGGAAAGCGACGATATGTAGGAGGTTCAGTTGAACTAAATGAATAAAAATTATTATTATGAAGCAGATTTTGAAGAAGGATTTGGAGGTTTTGACAGCATGTCAAAGACGCCTCTGTATTGAGTTGCAGAGATATCTACAAAAGTTGCCATGCTAACCAGCTAGTCCTGGCCCATCTGTCTCGTAACACCATTGTAACTCAAGAGGCGATAGTGAGTCACTGGAGCATTGAGTCTAGTCAGTCCAACAAGCGAGAATGAAGAAGTGTCACTGCTCTGACGCTGTATTCTAACCTCTTATGAATCATATTGAAGGTGTTTCTCCCAATTAGATCATTTAAGGACAGACAGCCAGTGAATGGCTGAGCTTGTGGCAAGCGACCATAAAATCACTCAGCAACCAGGTGAGATAAATAGAAGCAAAACAAGAGTCAACATTGGTGCTGCTTTCCACCAGTTGAGATGTTCTTGGTGAACAAAGAGATGAAGAACACACACATGCTGAAAACATTTTGTGACGAGAGCTGATAAAAAATCTGAACGACATGCGATATGCTAACAACTCTGAGCAGCTCCACCCCTCAGGTAACAGTAATTAGATTGTTTAAATGCTTTTCCACATTAATGCGGGTACAAAAAGCCATTTTCATGTCAGAAGGTTCTCCAACTTTGTTGCCGTTTTGTATTGTTTGTAAAAAAAGTTTCCCACCCACACTGAGACAATAGAACAGGGGTGAGGAACTGAGGGCTGGAGTTCAACACAGATTCGTGATATGGTTGCTCTAACAAACCTACTAAAGCGTGGTAACTAAGTGCCTAGTCGATTCAGGTGGGTTTGAGCATGAAAATCACAAACATGTGCAGGAATTCAGCTTAGTTCTAGGAGCGGCATTCAACGGCAGTACTGAGCGGAGTTTATACACCGAGTAGTTTGTTGTGGTTTGCACCGGCAAAGGTCAGTAGTATGCATCTGCAAAGCTACAGCACTTTAGCTGTCACACCTTAAAGGGAACCCCGGCTGGTAACACTTGTAAGCCTTAATATTGTGTAATGACTAAATTATTAAGACACCTTGCAAAAAAATCACAAAAGTAGCAGATTTGTTTATAAATTAACGCTTTTATTCTAAATATTTGGACGCAGCCATTATTTCTGCCGTGCAATGCCTGCTGGGTAGATGACGTCAAATAGTTGCAGTGCGCTAAACTTGACTGCGGTTGGAAGGAGTGAATGATAGTTAGCTAACCTAGCTTAAAGAAAACCATGTACATTGTGTTGTTGATGTTGTTTCAGTGAAAGGCAGTGAGAAGACTGATATTAGTCTAAACAGCTTCACAAACTGGATTTTATAGAAAATGAAAATCAAATAAATCTGCTACTTTTAGTGATTTTTACAACGTGTCTTAATAATTTAGAGTCATTACATCATATTAAGGCTTACTTGTGTTACCAGCCGGGGTTTCCTTTAAGACGCTGTTTAGGAACTGCTGTTTAGTAACATTCATCTTTTGTCAGTCTGTGAATAAATGCTGGACTGAACATCTACTATGTTGCTCTCTTTAGATGAGACAAGGTATTTGTAATAGAGAAACTATTAGTACATTATGGGTTTTTTTTTAAGGGCGTAAAATTAGTCCCCACTAATATCCAGCGATTATTGAATTGTCCCCACCAATAATTTGATCCCCTCCAAAAAAAAAATCTGTCAACGTCTCATAAATCTAGAGGTGCAGAAAGGTTTAAATCATGTTAATTCCTACCTCCCGTAACACATATGGCCAGTGTGATTGGCTGTGTCTTTCCCTGCTGTCATGTGAGACTCTGTAGCTACATTTGGTTGTTAGCAGCACCAAAACTGGAAGGAAAGCTTTCCAGTCATATGCGGGATTCACTGTGCAAACGTGGGTGACAGATGAGTGTGAAAAGCGAGTGAAGATGGCAGCAAAAAAGAGAGAAAGTATGTTTTAAAGAAGCGTGTAAGTCACTTAAAGTCAAGTCCACTAATGAAAGATTATCGGTTGATTAATAGGTCCCCCATCAATGTCAAGAGCAAATCCACGCCCTTAGTTCTTTCAGCAGGCTGTTGTTGAGCATGCACAGGTATAAATCCATACGGATTAGCTGATCTCATACACAGATTGACTGTCTAACAATTTTTTCTTTTATTTACGTGATCACTGAATAACAAATTGATCCCTACTCAGTATGTAGTGTCCTACGTGGGTCTTAAAATACTTTGACCCCAGCACCAAAACATTGCAGAATGTGTCTTAACAAAGAGCCATTTGAGACTCAGTCCCATGTGCACAATTCCCAAAAGGAAATATAGTGCACTGTTTTGGTGTGAAAGTCTAAATTTCATGACTCACATACTGCAGGTAGGGAATAAGGGGACTTGTGTCTTGGCCATAGTGTTTAAGGGCTTCTAGAAGCGGTATACACTGCCTCCGCTGTATTTAACACAGCATATGGTAGCCTCACGACCTCTCCGGAGCTGAGAGTGCGGTGCTGCAGTTAGACCCTTCTGCAAAAGGCAGCTAAGTTAAGCGACAAAAACGAATCTGTATACCGAGCGTGCAGACGTTTGTCGTACTGCAAAAAGAAAAGCAGAAACGAGATGTCTTTAATATGTGTGTTCTCCTAGACAACAGTCAAGTCAGCTGGAAAGACACAGGAGACTTTCTGTGCTGCTTAGATGTTTCTAGTGAGGAAAAAGAGCCCAGTAATCTCAATAATACCTCTTCTTCAGTTTAGTGGAGATTTCTACTAACACTCATCTTCAACTAAAGATCTCATGGCTTTGTTTAGTCTAATTCCTTCTAAGGTATTTAAGGAGAACTGCTTTCCTCATACGCAGGTATGCTGTGTGTATATTCTGCACAAGCATGCTCATTTTTAAAGAATGATCAAAAGAGATAGGACTGACAACGACGTTCAAAAGAAGTCATCCTCTCTTCCGGAAGTATTGGAGCTGGGATGATGTGACAGTGAGCGGGCTATTACAGTCCTCAGTGTCCTCATCAGCAGGTCCCAGTTTACCCGTAACCACAGCATGACAATGCTGTTTTCAGATCTGCCCAGCCCTCTAGAGCATTTTTTTTAAAAAGACATATTTTCAATAAGTCCAAAAAAAAAATATATATATATACATATCAGGGGATGGAAGACGGAATTTGGTGGCACGGTGGTGTAGTGGTAAGCACTGTCGCCTCACAGCAAGACAATCTGGGTTGGATTCCCAGTCCGGGACGTTCTTTGTGGGGATGTATGTTCCACCCTGTGCTTGAGTGGGTTTCCTCCCACAGTCCAAACACATGCATGTTAGGTTGATTGCTCACTCTAAATTGCCTGTAGGTGTGAGTGTCCATGGAATGGACTGGCGACCTGTCCATGGTGCCTTTGCCCAGTGACACTGGGATTGGCTCCAGACTAGCGGGATAAAGCAGAAGATAATAGATGCATGGATGGATGAAGACCGTGCACACTTTCAAATTCATCTGTAAAGCTGTTGGAGTTTCTTTTATTATTTTTTTAGCATATTAAATTCCAAGGTATCACAAAACTCTCCTATTGGTTGGACCCTTAATTGTAGTGGCTATTTTCTATTTTCAGTTGCACATGCCTGCTTGGTCTCCATAGAGAACAGCAGCAATTGTTGTTTTTTGTCAGTTGTCTGAAAAGAAATGAAATGCATTTCCACCCAGTTTAATTCTCAGTTTAGTGTGTCACCTACCATTAGCCAGAGTGGGCAGTCTTTTAGTGTTGCTGTGCTGCTTACATCCCTTTACTTTAATAGTGATTCTTGGTATTTCTTATTTTTCCATTCTCTCTTCATTTTTCTCTTTTTCTCTTTTTTGCTCTCATCCCACCTCTCTCGCTGACTCTCTCAGGGGGATATACACACTCTTTAGCCTTTGCTGTCTCTTACACCTTTTTCCTCTATTCTCTGTTGGCTCTGGTTGGTGACCCAGTGAACCTTTACAGTGTATGTGTGCACAAATAGGCAGTGGCATATCTCTGACCACACAGTGATTCTATTTTTTAGGAAAAGGTTCTATGACATTTCTAATTCAATTAAAATCAATGCAATTTGAAAGTTCTTGATTTATTTGGATTTGATTATGATTTCAAATTAGTTTGAAAAATGCACAGAATTCACAATTTATGCAATATTTACACAGTAGTTCAAGGCAATACAATCAATAAACTTTGCGTCTACATTTTCAAAATATTATATATTATAATTGTTGATTCTAACATTTTAAAATATGACTTATATTTGATTGTGACCTACATTTTTTTGCATTAGTGCACAGTGTTTGAAGGGTCATATTTAAATTGGGGGCACTTTGTTTACCTCTGCTGGCACACTGCCTGTTATGGTAAGGGCAGAGAAACCCTTTTAACAGTGACTCGGCACTTATACCAGCTGGTTTGTTGCGTGGCGTATATACAATCAAATTAGCAGTAGCCATCCTTATTGGTGATGATTTGTCTCTTGAGGATTTAGAACGTACATATGCATTGTATTAATGTTTGCCAGGCTTTACACAAGCTTGGCAAACCAGAGCTTTCAGACTGCTAACGACATATGGCGAATCGTGTGCTGCTTACAAATGGAATGGAAACAGTACCCCTACAAAACAACTGGCACTAGTGATGACCAGTGATGCACCCTAGTGAAATCTTTGGCCAAAACCTGAATTAAAATGTGGGACATACTGGGCTGAAGACCAAAGTAACAAAAAACAAATCTAGCAATAAATAGATACTTAAAATCGTAATAAAAACATTACACTGTGTGGGCTACAGGATATGCCAAATGTCTTTGCCAGTCAAGAACAGCTGGTCATGCAAGGTAATAAGTCCCGTAAATGTTTTAGGACATTTTGTATTTTGGCTGTTATCTTTTACATTTATTTGTCATTTTCAACTCAAAACAGATTGCATTTGATGTGCTAGCAGACTTTCTTACCTTCTTCTGCTGTTTGATTGTATCCTGCTTATCGAGCGGGATGTTTCTCGAGTGCTGTCAAACCTGTAATGGAGCTCATTAGTGTTATACCACATCCTGATAGTATTTAAACCTTTCATTAACAATAAAATGATTTGTTGATTCATAGTCACGTGTTTTCACACCTACTTTACATTGTGCCTTTTTCATTTGGTTTGATTGATTTCACACTGCAGTGGCTGAAAGGCACCATGTAAAACATGCAAGTGTTCTTTGCATTCTTTGATCGGCCTAAAATTCTCCAGGGATACAACCACTCACTTTTTTTATGTTTGGCTTCATTTAACACCCCATGTTCAACCCATCAATACTTGATCTTTACTTCTTTCTGATCGTTTGGTGTTTATAATGCATTGATTGAATCCATCTATTCACATGGAGGTTAGGGAACCAGACTTGAGACCGGAAGGTTGCTCGTTCAATCCCATGAACTGATGGGACATGACTGAAGTGCCCTTGAACAAGACACCTAACCCATGACTGCTCCCTGGGTGCTGTGGTAGGGCTGCCCACCGCTCTGGGCAAGTGTGTTCACTGCCCACTAGTGTATTTGTATATGTGAGTGTTTTACTGCACGTATGGGTTAAATGCAGAGATCTGGGATAAATAAAGTAAATAAAATTAAAAAAATACTTTAAAAAAATAATTTAATTAATAAAAAGAAATACTATCCTCAGTCAATGTGACTAAATCAAATGCTTTTTTATTGAATGCCAGCAGACGTTTGAGTATCTACCAAGGGTCAATGTTTAAACATGCAGATTGTGTAGATATTACAAAGCAGGCGTACACTTATAAAAGCATGCTCTCGTGTTTGGTTTGGACCAGATGTGTTTTTCATCAGCAGAGATCTAAACCACAATCAAATAAATTTAGTTTTATTGTCTTTATACATATATGGGGGTATAGTATAGTTAAATATTACCACAAGATCATGAGTGCATATGTACTAGTGGGGTATCAGAGAAAACAATAAATAGATTATACATACAGAATAAACTACAGATACAGAGGTGCACTTGTTTATAGACAGTAGGGCTCACAACAAACAAGTTAAAATTATCTTTATTATATTATTATTATTATCCAAGTCAATTAGTGTATTATTTCTTATTACAAAATAAATATCTTGATATTGATATTGCAGTTAACAGTATCATACAGTGTTTGAACCTATGTGCAAATTCTATGCTAGTATATCTAGTGTGTAAATTATAATTAGTTTACTGTTCAGTAAATAATGTTGCAAATGTTGTCTAAGTATATAAGTTGGTCTATGAGGAGAAAGTTCGGAATAGGATTAAAGTGCAGTGTGCCCATAGTTGGAGTACTGTAGTATTGTATTCATGATCTGGTGGGAGCTCTGGGTATGAGCACATTAATAGCCTGAGGGTAGAAATTGTTCTTGAACCTGGTGGTTCTGTCTCAGATGTTCTGACATCTCTTCCCAGATGGCGGCAGGTGGAACAGGAAGCTTGTAGGATGTATGGGGTCTGAGGCGATACTGCTGGTTTTCCTCAAACGTCTTGTGTTGTAAATGTCCTGTATGGGTTAGAGGTCAGCTGCAGAGGTAGACTGGCCTTCTACTCTTCAGCAGGGGAGCTGACAGACCAGACTCTAATGCAGCTGTTCAGGTTACTTTCCACGCTGGACGTGTAGAGGCTGCAGAGGAGATGATCTGGCAGGTTGAGGAAATTAAGATGTTGTTGAGCCTTTTTTTGTGATGCGTGTGATGCGACCAGTTGAGATGTGAGCTTCAGACTAGTTTAAAGCATTTAACTCTTTCCACTCCTTCCACTATGGTCCCATCGACACAGGACCTGAGATGTTTGGTGGACCACAGAGCTTCATTGAAGGCCCACTTTAATCTTTGCTCTCTTCAAAAAAATTATATAATTTTTATTTATAGTGCATCCTTCACCATCTGTTGAGTGCGTTTTTTAGTGGTGTGTGTTGTTTTTATTAAATGAAAGGGGTTTTATTCTAAAACTGCTTTCAAGCCCCTCCAGGATGTGTCTTGAGTTTAGAAACCTATGTGGAAGACAGGTTGCTAAGGCCATACTTAGTGATGCATGGTCACCAGATAAACAAGTGGGCTAAACTGACCTTTTCCAGGAACTGGGTGAAGTTTCAGCTTTCTTCTCGCTGAGACAGACTGGAATTGTGGAACGGAACAACACTTCACATGTTTGTGTGCGTGCGTGTGCGTGTCCGAGGGGCAGAGATAACAAAGAGTTTTGTGAGTGAACAGTTGGCATGCTATGACTAATGCATGAGGATGCCGGGGTGAGAGAGAGCAACAGGAACTAAGCTTCCTCTCTCTCTCTCTTTCTCTCTCTCTGTGTCTTACTTTCCATCTCTTTCTCGTGAACACTCCTCACTTTTGTAACTATTCTCAACTACCAACCCTGATTTTGGTTGGATAACAGTCTGTGAAGTCTGTTTTTTATCAGCTGTGCTTTACTTTCCGTCTCAGGTGACTGTGTCTGTTTGAGCTCTTGTTCTACGAATGTATTTGCTACTGTATGTTTATCATTTTTAAGCATCAAAGACAAATTTTGCTGCCTAAATACTTTAAATCTGTATTTTTATGCAAGAAAAGAAACATCCTCTGTGTCTGCAAACGTTCTTTTTTATTTGTTTATCCCTATCTCTCTCTCTCTCTCTCTCTGTGGCACTCTCTCCATTCCTCACCTTCTCGTATCCTATCTTTCTTTCTACCTGTGTCCTCTCTCCACCTTTCTCTCTCTTTCTTTCTTTGTCTCTCTCTTTTTCTCTCTCTCTCCTGTGCGAAGGCGAGAGAGTTTGCTCTCAGCATGTTCCATTGCACAGGTGGGATCTGATTTTATTATTATTATCATTTCTAAGCAGTTCAGATAGCTTTATATAAGCCATCACTGACTAAAACACTGGGGAAGCACTGCAGAGATTGCTGCTTTCATCTTTGTATTGAACAAAATCAGGTTCCACTACACAAGGAGTATTAAAATATTCTGCCTATGCGGGGTGGACAAATCGCAGAACATAGTATGCCACGAGACTTATTTTAAACTATATGTGCCGAGTATTATAGTATTTCCACACAGGGACCAAAAGTCAGGGCAATTATTATTTTGATTAGTTCGATTATTAGATTACTCTAATGTTCAGAATTGTGCACATATGTATATGCATGGCAATTTTAGAATCAATGTATTAAAGAGTACCTTAAATGCACATGATCTATAAATGTTTAAAAACTAAAAGTCTACACTCTGACTGGACTTTTAGAGGCACAAATGACACGTAGTCTACACACTTTACAGACAAGAAATCTTGACAAAGTTGACAAAGAGCCATCTGAGAAGCAGCTACATGGGTTTTAAAGCTCCCGCGGTATCAAGAACAGACTTAGGTATCTACACTGGACTAGGGCTGTTGCAATAACCGCAATATTGTAATACCGTGCTATTGACCTGCCAACCGCAGGGAATTGCAAGCAACCGTCACACCGCAATGTTCGTGTTTTTATTTTTTCACAAGGTTCTTCTTCTGTATGCAAGTCACTTCGCTGCGTGTGCAGTGGATGTTAATTATTATTTAAAAACGCAGACTGTTTATGTCCGTCACTGCTGCCTGCTGAGTGTTTTTTAATGGAAACAATGGCGGCTACTCTGGTCGCAAAAACAAATGCGACTTAGCCAGTTTGGAAGCATTTCGGCTTTCAACCGAATGAAAAGGGAGAGCCAGCCAATGTAGACGAGGCAATGTGCAAAATCTGTGCCCGAAAGGTTGCTGTGAAACGGGCGAATACATTAAATTTGAGATCCCATCTAGCTACCTATCATCCAGCTATCGAAGCGCACCTGCCCCCAGCAGCACCAACAAGCCGTGGAGCAGCCTCAAAAGGAACAGCTCAGGTTGGTTCCAGCCGACAGTTAGGGGTGGCTGAATGCTTTGCGCCAGGTTCCAAATACAGTCGTGCAAGACGTATTTTTCTGAGACGGCTGTCCCGAAAATGTACAACACAGTAAAGACAATTTATTACTAAAGAAAGGGTTTTGTTTTCCTTGGCAGATGCCATGTTTAAATAATATAGAAAAATGTACATCAACAGTAAAGGAGATGGTGTCCTTTGTAAAGTGATGATATGCTACTATGGTATGTGTCCATAGCACATAAAATGGTCATCAGACATTTTGCGCCCGTTTGTAGTGAAGAAATAAAAAAAGTTGGGCTGCCAGCCTCGCAACTCTGGCCAATCAGGCAAAAGCAGCGTTCCATTGTCTGTGCACAATGAGGATGTGCCTGTGTGTTTCTGTTTGAACACCAGGGAAGGAAAGTCTTGATGATCCAAAACTAATTCAAAGTGAAAATGAAATGAAATGCTACAGGTCTGCACTGAACAGACTAATACAGATCTTTGTTTTGATTGGTTGGATATTACAGATCTTTATCTTTTAGCTGTGTAGCCAATCAGCATGAACTGAGCTATGAAATAGGAGGACTACTTGAACAGAAAATGTATTTGAAATGTATCTAAAATAAAAAAAAAGATTGACAGGTTCATTGGTATGCTGAGTTGTAGACAGACACAACCCTCAAGCAGCGAGGCACTGGCAGGGCAGGATGAGGGAGAATTTGGTGCCGTATGCAGTGGACACGTACTGTTAGTGCCACATTTGAAACAGCTGTAAGAAAAACTAAAAACTATCAATACGATTGGCTATTACTACATATGAGTAAATACTAAATCCATGTAAACAGGACTCACTGTGCTTTCTTATTAATGAATCACGCTTCTGGTCAGTGCTGTTTATTTACTGCCCTCATTTATGATACACTCAGAAATGCATGATTTATAGTATAGATTTATATATATATTTATCACTATAGTGATAAAATAGCATCTTATTGCCCTGTCAGTTCACGACCAAAGGCAAGCCAAGGCGGCACATTTAGGAGCCAATTTGAGTATTTATTGACCCTCACAGGTTCAGCATATATATATATATATATATATATATATATATATATATATATATATATATCAATTTATTTATTTATTTATTTTTTAAAAAACAGGAAAAAACATGGCAACATGGCCCCTTTTAACATGATGGGTCAAACTATACACAATTTGCAGGGTACATTGACCACCAACAGTGACTGAAGAATCACATTTAACTGAATAACACTACTCCACATTCCACCCCACACTCTTAGAACGCAAAGACAATATTTCAATGCTAAATATAAATGTATACAGCAATGTATACTAGCCATGTAGCTCTCTGAATAACCCTGTTTTACCCCCTAGAAAGGTTCCAGATAGTACAGTCCACATTACCCAGAATTCAAGACATATCTACAAAGACATGCTCAGTAAGCCCGCACTTCCTTTAAAGACCACCCCCTGACCCACGTTGCAGACATGGCTCCTGGGGAATAGACAAAGAAGACAGTAAGAACATTTGGTGAGCTCAGTAACAATGTTAAAACTGTCCCACCCTTTGGCCTGACTTTTCTTTACTAGTGTGCACTCCTATCATAGATAAACATATGTTTTAAAAATGTTAAATTATCAAACATTAACATAAGATAGGATGTGCTACAGCTATTAGAGCTATTAAAACAATATATCAATGAGCTACCAGTCAACATAGTGTATTCTTATACTTATGCTGAGCAAATTAAGCTAATTTTTTTTTTAATCTCCAACACACTCCAATTCCAAACACCTTAGTGGGCCATCACATGCCCACACCTTTCTGTGGTCGTTTCTGTGATAAGTGCTAAAATGCTGATGATAGATTTAATGTGTTGATATTATATTTAATAGATATTTAAAGGAATTTATAATCCATTCTAAGTCATTTCATTTTGTAAAATTATCTTGTTGGCAGATAATTCTACTTGTTTAACTCTTAAACCTCTTGATTTATCGATCTGAAAGTTATGGGCCAGTGGCAATGTCCAGTAACTTTCACGTCACTGCCAATGATGTACACAATCTACATTAAGTGTTAAATTGTGGACTATATCCATAAAAATGTCATTTATTTTCGTAGAGGGTTACAAATGCGGTACGATAAACACAATGCAGGCATTTTAGAACCGTAGCATCGCTTAAGCAGCCTGGACAATAAGCATGTCATCAAATATCAGCCCTCACCATTATGATTCCCATATCATTGCTCTTCCCTACAAATAAAAATACCTGAATTATTTCTTAAGTATATCAACATATTGTCACTGTCTACAGAAAACCATCTATTTTTGTTTTTTTAATTTTTATTTTTCTACATCATTTGAAAACAGCAGCTGCCATTTACATTGTCTGAAAGTTTCATAATGAATTGACCAATAGAAATGCTATTTTAGGCTTTCCTGTAAAGTTGCTATATTGGGGATACATGTTTTTCTTTGGGCAGTGACAAGATTACCTGGACTACCTGAATTTCAGCACGTTTCTAAAGATGCACAAGCCCACACTCTGAGACAAAAGTTTTGCTCCTTCAAAATAATATTTGGAATTCAAAAACAATGTGTGGCTTTGATCTGTTTAATGTGATGTTAAATTTAGTGCTGAAAAGGCGTGTAGACCGAAATCCGATCATTATTTGGCAAGTCCTGACACGTAAGGCGAGAGACATAACAGATGAGTGAGAAAGTGGCTGAGAGTTACAGAGGTGGTGCATTTGAGTTGAATATTTCAGCAGAGACTACATATAGACTAATTCTATACATCCAGCGTTGTTCTGTGAGAGGCTTCACGCACCATCCGAAGAGTTTATTAAGAGTTGAAGTTCTGAGAACTTTTTTTAATTTATGAAGAATTTATTTTTGTAAATTCAGTTCTTATACCTGCCTGTCATAAAATGCTGACATAAAGGTTTTATTGGACATTTATTGGACTTTATTTTTCTATTGCTAAAATAGAAAAAAGTGAAATCCATTTGATACACATTGTGTTGCTACTACTGATAAATAAACTATTGAAAGGTTAGTTGATTTGTACTTTCCAGATATTTATTTTTTTTAATGTAACTAATTTTATTTACTTTAACTTACAACATATTATACTTTTATATATTTTGTATATTTTTTCCTTTTTGTTATCTTTATCTATTGGTGAATGGAGGAACAGCAAAGTAAGAATTTCTTTGTACAGTGTAAGTGTCTGTTTCTGCTGTACATATGACAATAAAACTCTTAAATCTTGAAGATATGTTTGTAGATATGACTCCAGTATATTTGTATGGGTTTCATAATGTAACATAAAGGTCATGAGGTATTAGATTACATATTCTATGAAGTAATGAGTAAAGTAATCCCATTACAATTTTAATGAGTAATAGATACTCAGTAATGGATTACTTTTTTGAGTAGTTACCTTGACTCAGGCCTGACTCAGTGTTGTGTGCTGTAAGATATCTGGGTCTGAAACTTGCAGAACATTGTGCCACAGTAGTCCCCAGAGAAAACTTGATGGTTCAGATTTTCTATTTTATTTTCATTATTTTTAAATACAAAAAAATATATAAAATGGCTATATTTGCATTGTATGATGACACCTGGATCTTTTTACAGAGGCCATAAAGAAATCTGGCACACTCCTCCACAATGATTTTGCATCAAACCCCTCCGAAAGACTTTGTTTACATCTCAGTGATTGAATTATGCAGAAAACTGGTTAAAATCAATGAAATTGCCCCCTTAATGTAACAAAAGACCTCTGGCTGAATGAAACTTTATACCTCTGTGATCAGCAGTAGCTATGACAACCTCAGTGAACGGTTTTGGAACAAAGGAGGTGAAACCCTTTCCTTCAGATTTGGTGGAATGCAGTGGCTGATGTTGAGTGATTATTGTCTCGGCGCTGCATTTTGAAGTCAGCCATTGACAGGAGAGACGCAAGCGTGGAGACATTTCTCCAACGAAACGGAACCTAGCTGTCACTTCCAGCGGCACTGATGGATGCCTTTGATGCATATTTTACAGCGTATTGATTTATAGAACGTATTCTCTTTGAGTTTTGTTGAGTGATTAAACTCCATCCATGCAGCTAGAACCTGCAAGGCTCAATCTCGCCCCTACCTGCTGAGCTGTGGGAATGGAGATATCTTTTGGCACTTCTTGTGCTGCTGTCCTCCTTCATTTTCCTTCTGTTTGGGATATAACGACATAACAGAAAAGGTCACTTGAGCCAGTGTTTTCTTGACTCTAAATTGTTTCGGTCCTCCACAGAGCAACCCCAGCGTTCCACTCTAAGTAGGGTACGGTACCACCAAACGGAGAGATAAAGCCCACGCTGAGTTTTCTCAATGGTCGTTCTTGAAACTAACTACGCAGAAGGACTTCGCAGAGCTTGTTTTCAGTGCGAGATCCTTTTTGCATATTCACTGTTTATATAATTGGACAGAGTCCTGTTGTTTATCTTAAGAACTGCTACTCGTTTCTCCTGCCCTCCCTCCCGGTCTCTCATTTATTCTTCCAACACCCCATCTCATGCACATACGAGCTAGCTCCAGCGACTGCAAATGAAATCTCCTGTGAGTAATGATGAATAATGTCCACTGGGCAAGGAGTGTTGTGTGTTATACACAGCAGTTTCTGTCCACATAGCCACTGTATGTTTATAGAGGAAAAAAAAAAGAAAATTGGTTTGTACAGCAGGGGGCCCTCACACTCACATCATAACGCATAGTTTATTACCTCACAGTAGGAGATTAATATCAAACAGAACATGCTTAACCAAATTGTTTTGATTGATTAGATGCTCCTGGTTGAATTCACTGCTTGCACACATAGCAGAGCTGGGCTTGTGTAGTTTTAGTCTTTTGCCCTCGTCTTGGAATCTGCTTTTGGGGTCCTGGAGACTCAGTAAACTCTTGTCTCTGAACGAACGCCAGCCATGTTAGATGCTTAATGTGGAATTTAAGGGCTAAATGCTTGCTGGAATACATTAATTGTTTGAAAACCAGCATTTCCCAGAGTGCAGACACAATCTACTACCCAGTGATAGATATATGGATAGTATGTAACTCTAAAAAAAAGGATATGTAAAAATAGATCTGTAGATGCAGATGTGTTTCATATTCGAGATACCAAAAAACCTCCACCAAAGTGATGGGAGGCATGAACGTGAGGACTGGTCAGGGAAAAACTGCTGTCTTATCCACAGCACAATAAAAGTTGTGCCAAGTGGAGCAGCCGTGGGCTGAAGGTTAGGGATCCGCGGTCTTGTGACCGGCAGGCCACTGGTTTGATCCCAAAGGCCAACGGAACATGATTGAAGTGCCCTTGAGCAAGGCACCCACCCCCCAACTGCTTCCCAGGAGCTGTGGATAGGGCTGCCCACCACTCTGGGCAAGTGTGCTCACTGCTCCCTAGTGTGTATGTTCATTAGTGTGTGTATATGGGGGTGTTTCACTGCATGGATGGGTTAAGTGCAGCTGTGTGCAAACATAAGTCACAAATCATTCTAATTCTAAAAGTTTATTTGGGATGTAGCTAGAGATGGCATCACCACAGAGATTTCAGAGGAGCAGATCTACCACTACTAATTGAACTTGCCCTAAGACACTTTAGGCGATTCACTGCTATATAGAGTGGCCAAAAACCAATTACATAAGTATTACCATTGATACTGCCACTTATTTGCATAATCACAATTTCTGTCATGCACACATGCTAAAAATAGCAGTATTCTGTGGGATGAACCCGTTAATGAGACCCTCTTAACTGAATGGCTTAACCAGCTTCTTTCAGTAATCACTCATCTGCCGCTGTGTAGTCACTTAGTGAGGGAGCTGAAGGAACCTGTCAGTGTAATGATAGTCTTTAGCGTTATTTTAGCCTTTAGCTAGCAGCAGACATGCAGCAAAAATAACAGTGTGTGGAACACAATGTACTTATGCATGTACTGTATGAACCGCAGCCACATTTTTGCATAGACTCGTCACAGCAGCTTTAAGTTATCTTCTTTTTGCGAGTCTAACCACTGCAGGGCTAATGGACATATGGGTGACTGTATAATTATACAAGAACAAATGTTAAAATTAACTGATTAGTCATATATGGGAATTATAGTACGTCATTTCACATCGTTTATGTGGTGTCCTATGCACATTTCCATTCTTGTCAACTGGCATGAAAAAGGCCTGTGCCCCACATGTGGTGGAAGGACTGGAGTAAATCCAAACCAGATGTTATTTTCTCACAGCTTTTTATTTAAATACTACTATATAAAGAGAACAATACAAAGTAGCACTAGTTTATCACGCGCTGGATGCTGCAAAATGTCATCGTACCAGGCGCCCACCCTCCCCGGGCCCCAACAAGAGCATGAGGCAGTGTCTAAGCCCTACCTAAAAAACAGCTGCTGGAGATGGTGGGAGGAAGCCATGAGATATGGTGGAAGAAGATTGACACAGGCTAGTTCTGTGTTTTGAATGCAGTATCAACTTAATTCACACATGTAAATATAGAGTAATACAGTAATTGAAGCTGATAATCATAGCAGTTTTTTAAAATGACCCTACTCACACATTTTGTGTTTCATAATGTTTGTGATGCGAATTGTGAAGCAGATCTTTAAGTATTGTGATATACTGTTTTATCCATATCACCCAACTAGAGCTGTGTATGGGCAAGAACCTGACGATACCATATGTATTGTGATACAGGGGTCACGATTCAATAGATCGTGATATATTGCGATACTGCAAGCAAAGAGATATATTGAGATTTTTCAAATCCTACTATTAAAACACACCACTATATGAACAGGTTTGCCAATGTTTACAATAGCATTGCGCCCTTGTACTGCTTGTTAATGTTGGAGTGGAGCTGAAAATGGATTACAACACTGCCATGTAGTTGTCAGAGGTTCAAACACAACACACAATGATTCACTGTCTGTCAGGAACCTGTGTATCGATACTGTTTTTGAGAACCGATACAGTTTCACTAAACATATCCTGATATTTGATATTTTCTTATACCCCTACACCCAACCCCAATTGCTATGGGTACTCCTGCCAGCTTATTCATAGTAAATTGTTGTTTTGATGTTTTATGAGTATCAGTCGCCCATCTTCAAAGTCTTTTGTATTGGTATCAATTAGTGCGGTATGAACAAAATTATTTTTCAAAATTATACCGCTTTCACAGTGTTTGAGGATTTTTTTCATGCATGACTTGTTAACCGGATTGATTACAGGATGAATCACTGCTTAGATAAGCTTCTATTGTGTGACGTTACCACAAATCTGCAATTACCAAATAGTGGGGGACTGTAGCCACCTCCTGGAACCGTGTCTTTGGCTATACAAACTGTTATAGAATCTGTTATCTCGATCCAGCGCTTGCTTTTTCTGCTCTTCTGCAAACGCTTCAACAAGTGATGTCTGACTCGCCTGTCCTCTAGCTTTGTCAGTTTTAGCTGATGGTGTGGAAGGCGCTGATTTTAGTTTCATGCGTCTTGGTACTCCAAAGCATGTTTGCGGCTAAGTAGGTGCAGCATATTGCTCGTGCTACCACCTCCCGCAACAACTTCAGCTCGACAGCATTTGCAGTGAGTGATTGTTCAGTTCACGTCTGACCTTTGAAACCAGAAGTACCTCCAGACGACAGACACGGCTCCTTTGTTCAGCAAAAGTTTTTCTGGGTCATCATCTTCTACTTCAGTGTCTGGTACAACTTGAGGTTCAGAATTTCCCCTGTCCATGCTCAACAACTCCACTTGTGCTCTGTTCTAGGGGTGGGTGATATGGCCCTACAATAATATCACAATATTTGATGGGATTTTTGCGATAACGATAGTCTTAGCGATATGACAAAACATTGAATAAAAAAAAACATTTTAAGAATACACTACTGCAACAAAATGAAAATTACATTTTATTATTGCATATGATATAATATGACACACCCCTAACTGAGATATTAAAAAATACAAGAATTTTCATCAGACTGTAACAGAAGGCAATGATCCAGAATGTCATGATACTAAATAATACACTCCAAATATCTCCATATATCCAGGACTGAAGTAAAGTGAATGATACTGGACAGATAAAATCTCTGTAGTAGATATATAATGGGAAATGAGAAAAATGTGAATTTTTCTTTTGCTAAAAACAGTAAAAAAAGTAGTGCGCTGATGTAATAATTAGGGATGGGTGATATGATATTTCAGGGTATAATATATCGTTGACGATATTAAAAAATGTTGGCGATATAATTGTGCGCGATACGATTTGGCACACCCCTACTCCGTTCCATGAAAAACGTCCCCAGTGAAACAATTTACCACCGCGCTGCGTTCGGGACATGTTTAGGCAGTTAAAACATAATTATTACTTCCTTCATAATTTTTTATTTATATTTAATTTATCAATATTTAATTTACTTCATTTTTAATAAATCTTTTTATTTTATTGTTTTATATTTTTAGCTTGTGCACTTAAACTTTTATTTTAAATTATTTATTTCTTAATGAAATTCTTATATTGTTTGCCTGTTTTTCTAATATTTTTATCATTTCATTTCTTATGTTTTACTCATAAAGTTCTTTATTTTAGCTTTCTTGATTAAATATTGATTCTAAGTTTTTTATGTATTTTCTGTCCCTTTAAGTTGTAAATGCTCGGATGCATTGTAAATGAGGGTTAATAAAGGGAAAATAAAGGTCGATTGATAGATAAGCTGGAAGAACACAGTCCAACGTCACTTTTAAACCTCATTCTTCACTTTTGTTTAATTTTCTTTCTTTTAAATATTTGTAAATTGCTTATTTCTTTTAACTGATTTATTTTAATGTTTTGTTTCTTATTTTTTTTATTTATGTAAAGGTGCTATACAAATAAACTTGCCTTGCCTTACACGGGTGTGGCCGCTGTATATGTAAAATTCATAACAAAAATAAAAACCGGTTTTCAGTCCGAACCAGTATACCAGTACTAGTATCAATATCAGCCACCAACCACAACAAGGTGTTATTATGGGCTATCATTACTGCTCCGGACCCTGGATGTGAGAGGCTCAATGACCTCACATAGACATGCTTAGCACTGCACTGGTGCCCTTATCTGTGTAATTTATCAAGTACAGATTTCAGGCATACGCTGTGAAAAATTTCTGGAATTTACAGGTCACGTCCCCCGTTTGTGGACTTATTGTTGCGTTTGTGCTTGTGCGTCTCTTCATGCGCGCATGGAGGCTTGCGCTCAGAGTGCCTGCAGGTGTTTGTACTTTATCTCTCTTTAGGATGATCACTTTCTTTCTTTTTCTGCTCCTCCTTCTCCCTCTGTTTCTCTGCATGTAATATTTATACACAAACATCTTCCCCGCAGTCGTTTGCCAATAAGGCCTGCTCATTGATTAGGCATTGTTTACCGTGATTTATGTTTGATGAATGAGAATAGATTAATGCTTGCCTACACGGCAGGCGTGCGTGCGCGTGTGCCGGTGCTCGATCCCGCACCTGTTCAGGGCTTAAGAGATATTACAGAATGCAGTGCGGCCTGGCTCTGCAGCAAAAAATCCTAAACATCACCTGTGACAGACAACAACGGATCTGGAAGTGCCAGATTTGGAAAAGGGTGGTGCACACACACATGCACTCACACACTCACAACCGAAGCACGCTGCCACCTCATCAGAACTGCCTGACTTACTCTTTAGTTACACGTCTGCTGTGGGTCATTTTCTCTGCAAGTAATGGCTGAGGCTCTCCATCGGTCACGCTCTTCTTCTCTCTGAACTGCACTCTCCATTCTCCCTGCAGTTAAACCAGTTAACACTGAGGCCTGCCATCTGGGATGCACACGCACACACACATACGCACACTGCTAATTAAGTCAGAGAGACAACAGTGGGGAAGCTGAGAGCTGAACTGATGGCTTATGCATTACGGAAGGGGAGCGAGACTGAGCTTGGCTTGAGGGATCAACCTACATGGAAAATACACTGCATATATATCTTGAGAACTTGTAGTCTATTGACCAGTGGATGCAGTGTTGACCCATAGGACTGCACAGCTCTGACAAATTCTGGTATTTGAGTATCTGAACCAGTAAAACTTAGTTAACTAAGGGCGAGACATAAAACTGGGTTCCATGATTACTTGTTTAGGTGGTAGTGTTAATGCGTGCAGGTTAAAAAACAGTATTTTACAGTAATAACGAATTGACGAATTAACGAATGTTGGAACAGTGATTAAAATATTCTATACAATAGAATAGAATGTAAAACTTTTTCATATAAAACCTATTAATTGTTCAGCCTATAGGTGGGCGATATGGAAAAAATATAATCTCACAATACCTTTTAGCGTGCATAAAATGAGTATTTATTTTTTTAGACGTCTGATCAGAGATTAGGATACCAGTAATACTAATACTAAAACAATGAACACAACAATTTTTATTTAGTATTTGTAAATACTGTGTTGCACTAAATCGTAATAATGAACTGTGCAGTTGGTCAAAGTACTCACAATATTTTCACACAGAAGTTCAGAAAATAATATGGTATTTGTATTATCTGTACTATGACTCTTCTAAATCTACTTTTCAAGCCTTGTAAAACATAAAAACAACATTAAAACTTAAAATCCAACATTATTCAGTAAATTGCAGTATACGTACTGAGGATAGTGTCTATTTGCTATAGAACATTGTGTGGAGATTCTTTGAACTTTAAAAAATGTGGTCTACAACCACATAAATCCATTTATTAACTTTGTTGTTTACAGAACCATCCATGAACAATTATCTAGAAGAACCACCAAAATGTGTTCTTTTATGGGATCACTACAAAGAACTGTTACTGGCACCTGTATTTTAAGGTGTGGTCCAATGTCCTCTGGTGTTGTGTTCCAGTAATGAGAAGGGTTTAATCTCAAAACACATCAAAGACCAAATCCAGACATTATTATTTTTTTAAATACTCATCACAGCCAACGTTATTCCAGAGGAATGTACAGCACTTTGGAAAGAAACTCTTCATGCACTTTAAGTAAACTGTGGGAACAGGTCTGGAAAAGTAAGAAGTAAACATGCTGAGCCCCAGCTAGCCTCATGCATTGGCATTAGTCTCTAGACCTTTCCCCCAGGATCAGGGTTGGACGCTGGTGAAGAACACCAGCACCCAAGGCTCCACATAACTGTAGCTTTGCTCCACAGAGTCTCTCCTCAGCTCCCTCACACTTTCAATTTTAATAGGGCACTTTGCATCTGATCAGGAGACTCTTCTCTCCCCCCCTCTCTTTCTCTCTCTCGCTTTTTCTCTCGCTCGCTCTCTCTTCCTCTTCCTCTCTTTCTTGCTCTCTTGCGTTTCCTCTCTTCTGCCTGCCTATCTATCTCTCTCTCTCGTTTTCTCGCTCTCTCACTTTCGCTCTTGCAGTTTCCTCTCTCTCTCTCTCTCTCTCCTGACTCTTTAATTAGTCTCGTGTCCTGCTCTAGGCCTCGGCCCACTTTCTTCAGAGATTCCGGGAAACTTCCCTGCGCCAGTGTGAGAGAGAGCGTAGGTTGAAGATGTCACATGACACAGTGAGTGCTCGGCAGGATGGATCTCACTGCCGTTGATGACTACAGGAGAGGCTGTATGAGCATATTAATTTCTGGATGACTGCATCGGCTGATAATACTGACATCAGGTAGATTTAGCCATTAGGCTTTCCCTCAGGACAGGCCACGGAGTACATCTACTGCACGCCTGTCATTTTATTGTGGAACAAGATTTCCTGATTTCTGTCCTCGAGGATTAAAAGGAGACTAATATGAAACATTTATGGCTCAATTTAAACTCCAAAGCAGTAGTTTTAGTTGATCGTTTACTGAATGGTGTTTATGTTTTGGCTGTTGGCTGTGAATAGTTTAATAATAAGTTTCTAAAGTAGCGTTATGCAAGAATTGGTATGTTTTTGCTCTTGGGGTCCTCCTACAGTCATGAAGTGCAATTCACTTGTAATTCAATGATCCATCCAAGCTGAGAATACTGAGCTGGCTAACGGATAGTTGTTGGTGTGTGATGTGTTGCCATAAAGCATTGCACAGTTCTTGTGAGAGGTCTTGTGCACACTCCAAAATTACATAGTGCTGTAGCAGGTGGGCCAGACCCTCCCCAGCAATGACAGAGACTCCATTCTCCCTATTATAAGTCAGTATAGCATCAAAAAGATTGAAGGTGTTATTTAAACATCATATATTACATTCCAGTATTTTGGTTATAACATCTATCCACTTTATCCTGCTAGTGAAGTTAATCTGGGCACTGGAGCCAATCCTAGCATCCCAAGGGGCAAGTCGGGGTTCACCATGGACAGGTCGCCAGTCCATCGCATGGCCAACACACACTCACGCACACACTTACACCTACAGGCAATTTAGAGTGAGTTATCAACCTAACATGCATTTGTGTGTGGACTGTGGGAAGAAACCAGAGTACCCGGAGGAAACCCACTGAAGCACGGGGAGAGCATACACACTCCACAAACAACTGCCCGGACCGGGAACCCGGATCGCCTTGCTGTGAGGCAACAGTGCTAACCACTACACTAATGTTATAACCTCTTGCCTGTATTAATCTGAATACTTGAGTACTAGTTTATTATATTTGTAAGACGTTTCTAGAACACTGTTGTGAATTTCTGATGATTTTATGATTGTTTAGAGCAGGGGTATCCAATCTTATCCACAAAGGCCTGGTGTGGCTGCAGGTTTTCATTCCAACAAAGCAGGAGTACAGCTGATCAGCAGTTGAAAGATTAAGATGCACTGATTAAACCAGTAGAATCAGGTGTGCTCCAGCCTGTTTTGAGCCAAATCCTGCAGCCACACTGGCCCCTTTGTGGATAAGATTGGACACCACTGGATTAGAGTTTTTATCAGTGATTATTTATCATCGTTTTAAAGAAAACATGTAAACATACATATGTCACCGTACACAAACACAGTTTTTTTTGTTGTACTTAGTTATGCAGTGTCTCCTCTTTTCTTTAAAAGACTGAAAGAAGAGAACTTAGTAAAAATGATTAACATGGCAGACGATTCATTGCCAGACAAATTGCGAAAACATCCTCCATATCATCTGATATTATCAATCAACTGATAAATTGGTCAGCCCCTGGTAATCATTTAACTTATGTAACTTATTGTAGTGGGGCCAGCACAGAATGATCCATTGCAGGGGTATGCAGTAAATGCACAGATGAGTTTTGACATTGATGCTGGCATTTAGCGCTGTCTCTCTAGTTTCAGAGCATGAGAGTTGTCCAGTCAGGACTCCAGTGAGAGTTGTTTCAGAACTTGAAGTGTCCAGTCAGAAGAAGTCAAGTCAAGTCAAGTCAAGTCAATTTTATTTATATAGCGCTTTTTACAACGATGTTGTCTCAAAGCAGCTTTACAGAGTTTTGAAAACAGTTATAACATATATCCCCCAGTGAGCAAGCCAGAGGCAACAGTGGCAAGGAAAAACTCCCTCAACTGGAGGAAGAAACCTTGGGAGGAACCAGACTCACAAGGGGAGACCCATCCTCCTCTGGTCAAACAGTATTTACAGTTTGAACTAAATACCAAAGAAAGGAGTCTCTGTTTGAAATCTGGATAGCAAAGCTTTAGAAGCTGCACAGATAGAGGCAGTGTATGACTGAGGCAGTCTCTGGCTGAGGCAGTCTATGACAGTCTTTATGTAAAGTGGGCGTGAGCTGAAACAGTCCCATCCTATCTCAGTACTGGTGCATCTGGATGGCACAGTGATGTAACTGAGGGTGTAGCAGTAAATGGACAGGTGAGCTGGCTGGTGATGGTGGGGTGATGGCCCGATGATCAGTCCTTCAACAGCCTTCAACAGACAGGAGGACAGTCATTTCCTCAGGAAGAGTAAAGAGAAAGAGTTAGTTGGGCTCAGGAGAAGTCACTATAGGAAGAGGTCATTTTCATAGATCAGGGGTTTCCATACGCAATAAAAGTTATTAGAAACTAAATGGTGAAAACTGAGGCTGTACCAGCGCTCTTGCAGTGTTTCTCCTCTTTGTGTCCTCAGTTACGGAGAGGACTCATCCATGAATAATGAGGCTATTAGTGAGACGTGAAGTGCTGGACAATCTTCCTCTTGGAGTCAATACACACACTCACACACACACTTCAATTTGTATAGTCCTGCACCCACATCAGCACACTCATAGCTCCCCAAAATCAAAGTTATTGAGTCATCTCTAACGGCATGTACCTAATAGAAAATAATGGCAAGTCAGGCAGAGATAGGCCCTCGCCTGGTTGGTCTGAACCGCACGCTCTCCTAACATTATCTCGCCTAATACCTTTCGTAAGTGCTTTCAGCCTACCCTGCGGCAGCGAAGCCAAAACTACGATCCGTGTACACGTCTTAAAAAAGGCTTAAAGTGCACTCTGGCTGCAGGGCATATGGACTGAGGGTTTTGCATTCGCTGAATCCATCCTTAATCTTCGAACACACCCGGGAAGCGTTAGCTAATCGGGTCCCCGGTTTCGGTACTGGGAGTGCATTTAGCGTGCTTGGCTGGATTGACTCGTAGTCCAAATGAGGTTTAAAGCGAGACCCCTTGTCCCTTCGGTGTAGCAGAATAGAGATTAGATTAAGAAAGAAAGGAAGAGAGAGTGAGGCTCTTAAATGTGGACGCCTGAGCCGCTGAAAATCAGAAAGCGGATGGAAAGGCGAGCGCACGTTGGTGCCTGCCCATGTGTGTAAGAGAGTGAGAAATCAACCGGAGGAGAGTGAGAGTGATAGCTGTCCGCTAGTGGGTGAGTGTGTGCCTGTGTTGGCTAGGGATTAGCGCAGCGCTTGTTGTGCGGTGGGTGGGCGGCTACAGGCAGAGCTGATTTCAGGCCTGAGAGGGACGGCATGTGGAATGTTCTCCTAACACTGCCCCCAGACCTGTCTGCTCTAGCCAAACACCCATACATGTTTGGACAGTGCATATATTAGGGAGTTTATATGCAGTCTTTCTCATAATAAAGGTTATTCCTGGGCTACAGGGTAACTTGCTCTGACTGACCTGGTCACGTGACCCTCCTAAGGCACCTGCAGTAGAGCTACAAGTTGAAATAGCATGTGTGCTGTTTTGATAATGAGCCTAGACTTGACAAAAGTTTTGATTTAAACAGATACCAGATAAGATATTTATTGTACTTCAGAAAAAAATGGTGACGGTGTGGGCGACGTTGGGTTACTGTGTTAAATAAGCATGAAAATTGATAGACTGTAAGAATTTGCTTTGTTGAATTTGAATGGCGAATGAGCCATTTACATGATTCAAGATTCAAGGTTTTTTTTCTTTGACGAGAGCAGCAGTTTTCTGTATTGTTCAACCAATCTGTAGTGATTCACAGCAATCTGAATAATATCTGTTATATATATATATATATATATATATATATATATATATATATATATATATATATCGGATATATTTATATTTGGATTTGATTCCTGGCCCGTTCTGTGTGGAGTTTGCATGTTCCTTCAGGTACTCCGGTTTCCTCCCACAGTCCAAAGAGTTAGGTTGATTGGCCAGTGTGCTTGAGTGTGTGTTGGCCATGCGATAGACTGACAGTTACCTGAGGTCCAGAGAGCCTGAGAAATTTAGCGTGCTGTATTGGCTAAAACAAGTGCAACCAGCTTCAAACTTTATAGGATTAAAGGATGACGCATATCTTGATATATCACCAGACTCCTTACCTGTTGTTTTCTTTGTGGTCCTGTTAGTGTCATTATTCTTCGTGTGAATGTTGCAAGGTTACACAAACTTAAAATCCTATTGAACCTTATGAATTTAGATTGAAATTTAAGTTGCTACATAATTTTGAGTCTCTACTTTACAATTCAATGCTGTGTTGTTGCTGATTTTTGTAGGTAGATGCATATCAGTGTTGGCATATATTCACTAAAAAGTATTAGCATTGGACAGGTGATTAGATTTGATAGATATTTTAAAGCTATATTTAATGAAGTCTTCATTTTACTCTGTAAGAGCAAAACATGTAATCAGTGTGATACATACTTTTACTGCATTGGTAACTTTTGTTATAATTTAATCAGATGCATATGAATATTATAATAATATATAATTTAGATAATATATAAATTCAGATACATCTCGTCCCAATATCTGCATTTATATGTATCAACATCAGTTTGGATCTGTATGTGGGGAGGCACTTTAATGTGTCTCTGTGTGTGTTTGTTTGTTTGTGTAACTGTTCTGTATGTGTCTATATGGTCTTCTCCCCTGCACAGTCCTGTAATATGATTACAAGGCTATTAGAAAGGGAAGCTGGATGCAATAAAAGAGTAAATGTGTGTAATGAGGCCCAAGTTCTCTCATGCTCACTGAAAATTAGAAATGAATAGATTACTGTTTGCGCCCTCTCTCGCTCTCATGGTCTTCCTTCACTGAATTTAAATAAGTTGCTATGAGACCATATTGAGCCTATTTTATAAGGCTTGGCCTTGAGGATATGTGTAAGTGTGGTATTTCTTGACCACCATTGTGATAAACATTGGATAATTTTTTACGGTCCTGTAGGTCAGTGGCTAAAGATCGAGTACAGGAGATGTACCGGGTTTAAATGTATGAGCTATTATAATGAATGAGTCAAGGATTGGTCTGTGTTTTTGTGTGCATGCAACAGTATAGATTTTTATATAAGAACCAGATATTGTCCAGTTGTGGCTGATTTTGTGTGTACCAGAAAATAAAAGCAACAAGCAGCTTTAATAGCCTTCAGGGAACTCATGTCACTCCACTGCTGCGCTCCCTTCACTGGCTTCCTGTAGCTGCTCGCATTCAGTTTAAAGTTCTGGCGCCTACAAAGCCAAGAATGGACCAGCTCCTCCTTACCTTATGGCAGTGGTCAAAAGTCGAACCGCACCTCGAGCCCTTCACGCTTCAAGTATGGCTCGGCTTGACCCACCATCACTCAAGATTTATGGAAGACACGCGACAAGACGCTTCTCTGTCCTGGAGCCCAGATGGTGGAATTAACTTCCACTGGCTGTCCGAACAGTGAACTCTCTCGCGGTCTTCAAACGCAGACTGAAGACCACCATCTCTTTGTAAAGCACTTATAAACACTAATCTACTAAAGTACTGGTATAAACTATAATTGCACTTGATCTTCTAGGAGCTCTGGCTAAGTATTACACTTGTACTGTATGTAGTCTTGTATTTATTCTCTTCTCTGTAGGTGTTCCAGTCTTGCTAGGTATTGCTAGGTCTTTTTTCTAGGTATCAGCACTGGCCCTGTGTTTATGGCAGTGTTTGAGTATAAGAGTAGTTTGGATTTAAACCTGTATTTGTTTGTACTAGATAGAGATACACACTCTAACCGAACACTAAGCATTTTTGTAAGTCGCTCTGGAAAAGAGCGTCTGCTAAATGCCGTTAATGTTAATGTAACTAGAGATGCGGAGCTGAGAATCTCATAAATTTGTATCCGACTTAGGTGCACCCCAGGCAGCTTCTGCCAAGACGCTTGACTGCAGCGGAGGTCTGGAGAGCCAGAGAAAATTAATGTGCTGTATTCGAACTAAATATCTTGATAAATATCTTAACATATCCCAAGACTCCTCACCTGTTGTCTTAGAATTTTGTGATCAGCAACATCAAATGTAATGTAAAGCATCATTTTTTAACAAGTTAACAAGTCAGTAAGTCGTGGCCTGAAGGTTAGGGATCCGGCCTTGTGACCGGAAGGTCACCGGTTCGATCCCCGGGACCGGCAAGTCATGACTGTAGTGCCCTTGAGCAAGGCACCTAACCCCAACTGCTCCCCGGGCGCCGTGGATAAGGGCTGCCCACTGCTCCGGGCACGTGTGCTCACCGCCCCCTAGTGTGTATGTTCACTAGTGTGTGTATATGTGGGTGTTTCACTGCACGGATGGGTTAAATGCGGAGGTCAAATTCCGCTGTGTGTAAACACATGTGGCTAATCGTAGTTCTACGTTCTAATCGTAGTCCTACGTTCTACACTCAGTGGTCTGTGCAGCCCCTAATCTATGCATGTCTTGTAAGTTTTCATATGCATTGTTCATGACGAGGCCTTCTTAAGGGACTATCTTGACACTTTCTTACTAGGATGTGATTTAAAAATATCTATTTATTTTATATTTAAATCGTATCTCCGACATCAAGCAGTTCATTTCACAGCTTTCTGTGAGGTTGTTTTTAGAGGCCTTAATACCGTCAGATGTCTGGTTCCTTTCACGACCACTGTAAACAGTTCTGACTAGTTTCTCTAAAATGCAGCATTTCGTGCCTAACCCCTTTGAATGACTTTGTTTATATCTCAACCATTTAATAATGCAGAAATAAAAAAAAGATGGTTGGCATTCCCTTAAAGTTTTATTTGTCATTTCTGAGTCTTTTTATTCGATATGTACAAAAAAGGGATGGAAACCTAGCTAGTGAGTAAAAAGAAACCTGAAAAGGTTGCTGACGTACAGCAGAGTGTGTGTGAAAGCGTTCATATGTGCTTTTAAATGAGCGTATTTAACAGCTACTCGCTTTTCGTGGGCCTCCACTGGGAGTTTTTTCTGGCCTGTATCGTATTGCCTCCACAGTAATACATATTTATTGCCTCCGTCCTTCTTTCCTGCAATGTTATGCGGCAGTAAATCTTGTGCTCAGTGCCCCAACCCTGCCTTACACACACATACTCTTATTTATGACTCCATTTACTTATGAATTAAGTCTTTTGCCTTTTCGTGTACATCAATTTTCCCAGGACTGCAATGGTTAGAGGCTGATTAATCGTGTAGACGTTGGTGGACTGCTCCACTTCTTCTTACACAAACTAGGTGATACATGTATACGGACATGCATGCCTCGTAAAGACAAACCAGAAAAGACAAACTAAAGACTATTCAGTCTGTCATCAATATGAAATGTCAGCTGATGATGATTGCTATATGAATAATTGTGTGTATCAATTTTGTTGTCTTTTTGTCTCACTGTTTTCAATTATTACCGGGGACCTAATATGCTTTTCAAGTTTTTCTCTTTCCTGAAGTGTGTTTTTTTGTGTTTTTTTGTGGATGTAAAAGGTTTGCAAAGTCCAAATTACACGACAACGCGATTTAACCCTCTTCTACACAAACCAATTTCCTCAGCTGCCTTAAACTTGTATGTTACAAGGTGACATCATCTTATAACCCAATATGTATTGCTTGACAAGCCCTCAACCAACACACAGACAGCTAATAAAGAAAAAAAATGTGAAAAAAACTGATACAGCAGAACCAACACCATTGTAGAAGGGTGGAGCTCTTAGCAGGATGCCATTCTGCGTGGGTAACCAGGTGGGCTCAATGGGAGGCGGGGTTTAAAGACAAAGAAGTGAAAATACAGATGTATAATGTATGAAAAATACTGTGTTTTGGGAACATTAAAGCATGTGAATCTGTACTAGTAGGCCAGACAATTAAATTGTGAACATTAAAAAAGTGCAGATCTAAAGTGGGCTAATCTTGCGAAACTTAGGAACCAACTGACAGAAACAGCCCAAGCTCAAATAAACAAACATTACTAACCACTGCTTTCTAAACTAAACATGCAGCACCACTTTGTTAGCTTAAAATATTTGTTTTTATTCAATATATGTATTTTTTCTGCTTTCTTTTTTCTCTGTTGCTTTTTTTTAATGTAAACATGATTGTGAAAGCCAACAAAATAACTGTTTAATGTAAATGTTCTATTTCCCTTTAAGGGATCTTCTTAAAACTTTGGCACTATGTGAAGGTACCTTAAACTTGAAGAAGAATCTTCACTCTCACATAATAAGTACATTCACAATATGTTTCATTAAAACCATGAATCCAGACTGCGAGCATAAATAATCCTGGTGATGTGGATGTAGTGCTGTGCAGTACGTGGAACTGAAAATATATTGAAATAAACTCATAATATAAAAATGGGAATAGGCTTAGTATATAATAGTGTTTTTTTAATATGTACTGTTAGTGCTTGTCTGTCCCAGCATAGCAAACCTCAGAAATTAATTCATAAATATATTATTTATTGTGAAAATGTAGGATCACTATTAAATCAATCAGTTTTATTTCCACAAACACGGGCCTGTCCTTGAAACTGGATTTTTTTTATCTTTGAATGGGTCCATCAAGCGGAACATAACACAAAACCGACAAAAAACTGTTTTTATAATTTTTTTTTTAATTATTTTTTTTACTGACCTAGATTACAGCTAGTTTAACCTAAAATATTCCACACTAGCACAGTCCTCTCCATCACAAGTTCAGTGTTAGAGGTGAACACAAATTACACTGGGGAACACAAAAACGTATTAGTGATTTGTTGATATGAAAAAAAATGTGATTATTAGCGTTTCAGTGCATTACTTGTATATGACATTTACTTTAAGAAACACTGAAATTCAATAGGGTGATCCCAGTTAATTGATAACTCTCACATACCTGATTAAAAAATGTAAAAACTCTTATTTTCAAGATGAATCTTCAGTAATTAATTTGGTCATTTGTATAACCACATGAATATATATCCTACTTTTTTAAAGACGGTCTTGTGCTACGGTCTTTGAAATACTTTGTATGATTTATGTTAATTTGTATTGTGAGGTCTTTTAAATACTTGATTCTTCGAATGAATGACAGCCCTGGCTCTCTTGTCCAGTGGCTTGACCAGACTTTTTTTTTTAGTTTTAGTTTGTAACAATACATGCTGTTGTGGCGTGTGTAGGCTGGAGTTTTGTGCTTTGAATGCGAGTCTAGTTTGCATCCTGTCTTTGGTATGTCTTGTGTGCTTTTCTTCTCTTTTGACATCGCAATATTTCCCATGACATGTTCGTAAGTAAGCTGTAATAGATAGCGCTGAAAGCCCTTTTTTCCCCCCCTCGATTCTACACCCACAACCGTTTAAGGACCTGTCAGTGGCTATGCCTCCTACAGCCCAGCAGACTAGATGCTGAGCGCTTGTCTCGATGCCTGGCTGCTGCCTTAAGATATGCGCAGACGTATGGAGAGTTCTTATTCACATTGGGCTCTACCTGCAAGCTCAGTGATATGTTTTCACAAGCTTTCTGCAGCCTTTTAATAGCCACAGATGCGGTATTTAGGAAACTGTTTTGGGTCAAATGCAGGTGCCAGAATGCAGGACAGTAAGCCTTGGTGGCCACGTGTTTCTCACATTCTGAGTTATGCTCACTACATTCTGTTATTAGGCTTTATTTCAAGTTATTATTTGGAGTAACACAAGTACTAGCGTGTTCACTAAATGAAAGGAGTAGATGGATCCCACACCCAATGCTGACACACACGTACCTGTCTTAAGGAGGCCTTTGTTCTTTCATTAGCTAAACTCTGTACTTATCGATCACATTATATACACATGCCCTGGCCAGGTCTGAATAATTCACAGGCGTTAAATAGGGATGTTTAATAATTCAATAGCTGCTCTGCTGTAATTAATATTGTAGAGTTATGTGACAGGCTGGGTGGCATTGAAGTAGATGATGGTCTAACGCTTTCTGCCCATTGTCTTTTCTTCCTTTCTTTCTTTCTTTTCTATTTGTTCTTTCTCTTTTTCATCTTGCCTTTCTTTGTCTTTTTTTTTTTTTTTAGAACTGCAGCCCCCCGAGTAAGGCATTAGCAGTTATGGGCTGTTATACTGACAGAGTGCCTCGCGACATATGGCTCTGTTTGTTTTGTGCCTGTTTGTTTGAGGTTGCGATGAAATTCTTCTTTTCTGGTGATCAGTTTGAAATTGCAGTGCACAAGCCAAGTTTGGAAGCTCTGATTTTTATGCTACCACTGACATTTGTTATTTCAATAACTGAGTTTTCTATATGCACCCCAGTTACTTATTTACCCAGGGGGTGATTTGCTAACTAGGTCTGTCCTCTCTGAGTAATTGCAGTGCCATTGCTTATAGTAAGATTCCCAAAGAAAACTTTCTTATATGTAGGTGGGAACATAAAGGAACTTGCAATCTTAGAAACAGGACATGATGTAGTCAACAGTGATTTTTTTGGATGTCAACAGGTGTCATTTCAATTCATTTAACAGAAAAACTTCTGAGGCCATCAGAGATATGGATTTTTACTAGGGCACTACAAAAAACAAAAAAGCTGTTGGTGTCAGTCTACAGCCAACTTTTTATCCTGTATCAAACGTGCTACCAACTTCAAAAAGAAGACATCACAATGTTGCAAAGTTGCATGAGAACAAAGCTTTATCCCGTTTTTGTATCAAGGGGGGGAGAAACACTGGTGACCTTCAGTCATCCATAGTCCATCACAAGGTACAAAACCATTTGAACATTGATGGCATGCATATTTTAATTTGATGTTTTGCAGTAAGTTGTGGCATTTTGGTACAGCCTATCGAGGCTGAACACTGATTCAACTACTAACTAGGTCTCTCTAACCTGGTTTGAGATGGACAGTATAAAAATATCTATCATGGTAGAACAAGACAGAACAAGACAAGAAACTGACTGTGGAATGCATTGATGACAGCTACACAGAACTGTTGGTATAAGTGTTGCCATTTCTGATTGACCTTCTCATTTGTTTTCTTGGTTGTTTTGGTTGGTTAGGTTTGGTTTTCTTGGTCGTTTTGGTTGGTTTGGTTTTTCTGGTTGTTTGGTTGGTTTGGTTTGGTTTTTCTGGTTGTTTTGGTTTGGTTTTCTTGATCGTTTTGGTTGGTTAGGTTTTTCTGGTTGTTTGGTTGGTTTGGTTTGGTTTTTCTGGTTGTTTTGGTTGGTTAGGTTTGGTTTTCTTGATCGTTTTGGTTGGTTTGGTTTTTCTGATTGTTTGGTTTGGTTTGGTTTTTCTGGTTGTTTTGGTTGGTTAGGTTTGGTTTTCTTGGTCGTTTTGGTTGGTTTGGTTTTTCTGGTTGTTTGGTTGATTTGGTTTGGTTTTTCTGGTTGTTTTGGTTTGGTTTTCTTGAACGTTTTGGTTGGTTTGGTTTTTCTGGTTGTCTGGTTGGTTTGGTTTGGTTTTTCTAGTCGTTTTGGTTGGTTTGGTTTTTCTGGTCGTTTTGGTTGGTTTGGTTTTTCTGGTTGTTTGGTTGGTTTGGTTTGGTTTTTCTGGTCTTTTTGCTTGGTTTGGTTTTTCTGGTATTTTTTACTTTGTGAAATACACAAAGTAAATATTGGCTGTAAACTTGCTCAGCACTGTGGCGCTGATGCTAGTTTCAATAGCAGCAAAATGTTTGATTTAACACTTCTTTTGGAACTGCGCTTTTTTAGTTTGTGCTCTTCCACACATTGAGTTCTAACACATCTCGTCTTCAGTTTGAGAACATCAGTCTTTCCACCAATCCCTTGAGAATTTTGGCAAGTTGTAAGATTTAAAGGTATGTCACACATATTGAGACGTTTTTTTAAAGGTATGCTGGGCATAGATACAGTTGCTAGGCTATGAAGAACCAACTGGGTGAATCAATTTACTACAGCGCCACCCTGAGGCCAATCAGTGCTGCACCTCCAGTTAAGAATATAGAGGTGACAGCAACTAAACAATTATCTTTTCCTGAAGTGTCTATTTTGCACTAATGGACAGCATGCTGTCATAATACGTTTATTTTCAGGACCCCCTTAATTTTGACATTAAGATATTCCAAGTCAAGGCCAAGAGGATATTTAAAGAGTCTTAACTACTGCAAACCCCCTTCTATAGTGCACCTTGGTCTTGTTCCAGTGCCGAAAGACACTTAACTAACACATTCCTGACTAGAGCTAAGTTTTGAACAATGACTCTTATCAAGATGAGGCCACAGTCTGGCGGACAGACCTGAATCTTCTCAGTGGTTATGCTGTATTACCTTCTATGTGGACTTTGTCGTTCCATCAAAACTGATCAGACATTATCACAAGCTATGTGTCATCAAAACACTGAAGCTTAAGAAATAAATTATGTTCTAGCCAGCAAGGAAGGAATTGAGGCAAAATGTTGTATGTGAAGGGAAATTCCACCACTATTTTCCTGAATTTTAGTCATTCTAAGTGGTTCCATGTTAAATTGTTCATTAGAGGTACCTATGGACACACAGGAACCAGAAGTCACCAAGTCTACAACACAAATTTTATTTACTATCCAAAACCATCACTAAACCTACATATGTCTTCTGAATTTTGTGTAATGTTGATAAACGATTGATTGTAAAATAGGCATAAATGTGGGGAAAAAGCTTGTCTTAGGGACAATGCCCTGAATGTACCCCGCCAACCTGAATAGATTAAAATAATTGGATTAAAATTAATTTTCAGCCAAAACTTGATCAGAAACTCATCAATCATAGAACCATGTATTGGACCTCAGGAATCATATTCATAACCATTTCTTGTAATAACTAACTGTAAGGGAAGGAGCTTTCATAGGATTCAGATGTCTGGCTCCTATCACCTGCACTGTAAACAATCCTGACTTAGTAAATTTCTCTAGAATGAAGGATTTTACGTTAAACCAGTGTGAACGGCTGCATCTCAACCATTTAATTATGTTTGTACTGTTTAAAACCTCAGTAAAATTGCCTTTTAACTATTGGAACCAAATTTAAATAGAGTTTCAATACCATAATGAGAGGGGGTTTAGAGATCAGCTGTGGTCCAATCCCTAAAATCTAGCTGTACACCTTCCATGCTGGATTTGACAAATCTGACCCACATGGCAGTCGCAGGATTTCCTACTGGCTCACCCCTCCCTTCCAGGAGAGGAAAACAGGTGGTCTCCATCTTTTTCTTTTCTTCAGCTCCAGGATGGCTTCTGGGCTTCATTTCCGAGTTCTGATGGAATGATCTGCTGCGCCGGGGAACGAGCTGACGCAATTATTTCAACAGTTGCTGGATTTCTGGCTTTGTCCTTCAAGTGTGGAAGGATAACCGTCTTTTGATTACCAAAGAAATTTCATGCTAAGATCTTAAATGACACCAGCCTTGATACCTCTGCTGTGAAAACGTGTAAGACTGCTGTAAGCTCACTTATGGTAGTTATAGGACCTTGAGCCCATAACTACCTCACCGTGGATTTATTTATGGATTTTAATACCGTGCTCACTTATCCAATGCTGAGATGCCTCCAGAATCTCCAAGTTAACCCCACTTTGATATCGTAGATCAAACATTTCTTGCAGAGCAGACCATTGCATGTCATCATGTGGGTTTAAATCTTACAACTTGGGTTTTATATGTGGGGGTCCCTGAGTGCTGCATCCTCATCCCGACCTCTTTTTCAGTTTGCACAAATGAAATAACTCCACACGTCAACAGTTTTATTATTCCATAAACATGCCGACGACGTGGCCCTGGTTGCCAAAGCGAGGGACGAGGAATCTCTTTGCCGCTGCTTTGAAGCAATGCACAAACTCGCAGTCTGGATTGCAGAACGCTCTCTAGAGCTTAGCATCACAAAGACAAAGAAGCTGTGGAAGGAAGAAAATATTAGACTCCCTTCAGCCTCTCCTGAAGCCCCTCAGGCTGGTGGTAGAATAGGTCCAATCCTTTAGATACTTGGCCATCTTTTATCCTTCTCCCAGCATGTGCACACTACGTGTTAGGAAGTTTTAATGTCAGACAGCATATTGTTCAAGAGTTGTTCATAAAAAAATAATAAAGAATCTGGACTCATCCGGTTTTGTGCATGTAAACGGTTTCAAAAGTTATAAAGCTCAAAGTACACGCCAGAGGGAGTAAGTCTCTCAGAAACCACTTTTCTCAGCTGCCTGAAACATCTCGTTGGAATCCCAGTTCTTTTTTTGTCTGTTACACTGTGATGTCATACTGTAACACAGTCCTTATTGCCAGTCTACCAGTAAGCTTGGCACGATTTTTCACAACACAACAAACTAACACAGTGAAAACCTAACACTCAGAAATGCGTGCAGAGGTTGGATTTACCGACCTATCAGAAGGTGGAGTTTAAAGACTCAGGAGCTCTAATATAGTGTTTCAGACAGAGTAAATACAGATGTTTTGTTTTTGGACGATTAAATTGATGTAATTGCAAAAAAACCTTCTAGAGGTATTTGTGAAGCAAGCAAAATAACAAGTACAGTAGCTGCACATTAGAGAAGTTAGTAGTTGTACGCCAATATCGATACCATATCAGCGCTGATACTGACACTAAAACCCAATATTGCTATCGGCGGTGGGTATATCTTTTACAAACCCTACAAAGTGAACACCCATACGTGTGCACCAGTAGACAGAACTTATTAACACAGGTTTATCTATATTCTCTTCAGTTTTGTTTAAACTATAAAGAACTGCTGCTATGAATAATCATGTAACAGCAAATACTAACTATTTAATAGTAAATTAACAAAAATAGGTTTGCTTAAGCATCTAATACATACAATAATCTAGCAAATATGTCATTCAGTCAAGCTGAGTGTGTGTTATGACAGATTTTACTGAAATTAATTACTGAATTAGAACTGTAATTGTATATCGTCGCTGTCCAATGAAAAACGAGTATCTTCAAAATTGCAACTTTACAGGAGAGACCAAAAACATCCTTTACTTTCAATGTAAGTGAATGGAACCAGAATATTTTTCAAGCTATTTTGGAGCCCTTCTATTGGTCTATTCATCATGAAATTGTCACACAATGTAAACAACTATTGGTGTGTGCAAATGAAATATGTTTTTCATTGGACAGTGACGATATATATCAGAACTAGGTTGGTTAGGATATATAGAGTATTTGTGTTTGTTACTGACCTATATTAATGAGTCAAGAGAATGCGGTACAGTGCATTGCTAGTTCAAAGGATGATCACCCTTCTTTTATAATGTTTTCAGTTTCATTTGTCTAGAAAAGAGGGTGCTGTTCCATTGTTCACCATGAGCATTGTTTGGAAATTAGTAATCCCCTCCACAACAGACTTTATCACCAGCAATAAGCACCAGAAACAGGATTGTTTTGACAGTTGATGTATGGTTTTCTGCCATGCGTGCTCCATCTATGGCTGTTTTCTCATGTTACGGTCTTACGGTTTTATCTTGTTTATTGTTCTCCTGTTTGAACCCATGTTCCACATGAGAGATGATGTTTCTCAGATTCTGAGTGAATGCCAATAGCGCAAGAAGCTACATCTATGGCAGGCATCAGCTAAGAAACAGTTGTTATTTCCCCCTTACATTCGTTTCTTTCTCTCTCTTTCACCGGACACTAAATGAGCTTGTATGACTGACATGCTTGAGTGCATGTCAGACACCGAGTGAGCCTCTCGAACTTGCTTTTGTCAAATCTCTTTCATGGCTTGTCGGAAGATCAATTACCAGCCTCTTCCCGTGTATGCCTCTTCCCAGCGTTATATCAAAAAGGATTGATAATGCAAAAGAAACCTCGAAAAAATAAAGGAGACTTTAAACAAGAGGCTAGCATTGCTTCACAGGAAAGCACTTCATAAGGTTTGACACTATAGAGAATCGGGTGCGTGTTTGTGTGTGTGAAATAGACAATCAGGAGCTGACATAAGTCTTGTAATGTACTATTCAGATTGTGCTGTGTAGGTTTCTGTGTTGATCATTAAACTCACAGCACTTCCATACATCTCTCCAACACTGGAATACAGAGTGACTGCTTCCTCCACTTGGCTAGACCCAGTAAAGCAGCAACACCTTGGCAAGGACATTTTGGTATTTGTCAAAAGTCCACCTCCATACATTTAAATGACTTATCGTTGTCCATGGAAATCCACAGCTGTACTCCAAACTTTCTAGACCTGTAAGAACACCTCACAGTTAGCTTGATAACAGCATTACAGTCTTCTTAAAATGGAATACCTGTATTTAATTACATATTCATACTCTGGGCAGACTAGGATTACAGACCGGACCTGCGGGTACCAGTGCCAAGGGACCTCTTGACTGGAAGGGGTCTCGGGAGCACTCAGACCACATAGCCCGAGAGAGCTCAAATACTTGTAACGATAAAAGTAAACTGGGTTTATAAGATGAATGCGTAGTCATTGAATATGTACGCAACAAGTGAATAAATTAAATAAAATGAGTAATGTTATTGATCCTCTGGCCAATTAATTTTGGTGCTGCCACTCAGATGGGATGTTTTGCCCTTCAACTTTCATAGGAATACTTCTGTTCTGACTTTGGTTTGGCTAATACATCCATCCATGTTCCGCTTTTTCCCACTAGTTGAAGGGGAGGCTGGAGCCAATTGCACTGGGCGACATGGACAGGTCTCCAGTCCATCGCATGGCCAACACACATTCATGCACACACTCACACCTAAACCTAACATGCATGTGTTTGGACTGTGAGAGGAAACCGGAGTACCCAGAGGAAACCCACTCAAGCATGGGGAGAGCTGGTTTAGATAGAAAAGACTTTAAGGGCGTACTCACACTAGGCTCTGTGATCCTGGCCCGGGCACAGTTCCCTGCCGAAGCACGGTTCGTTTGACTAGTGTGATCACTCCAAACCGTGCCCGGGCTTGAAGAGGTGGGCCAGGGCATGATTCGCTTGGACTCGGGACACTGGGATTGGCTCCAGCCCCCGCCCTGACCCCGACTAGCAGGATAAAGTAGAAGATACTGAATGGCTGGATATTAACAATCTTTAAGGAGTACAAGCTAGAAAAATATAAGACTTTTCAAACATATTTCTTAATAATGTAAAATATTGTTTATTATCGTTGTTGTCAGAATTATAGAAAATATTGAGATATTTTTTGTCAATATCGCACAACCCTATATTGCAGTGGTTTTCCAGAACTTTTCTAGAACATGAGCACAGGACAAATACTATAATCATTCTGGCTAGCTTAGTGGTGGAGTCTTGTTACAGGTTTCAAATAAAAGTGACTCTTGCTCTCCTCCTGCTGTCTAGTGCACTGGATCTGAACTGTCCCTCTCACTTTCAAGGCAGTGAACATAAAAGAACGCATGGTCGTTTGGTGTTAACCTTGGCCTTACATGGAGAGCAGTTGTTGTGATTCTATTCCCTATTGTACTGCCTGAGAACCCGCCTGTCTCGGACAGCTGCATCAGACGGCGCTACGGTCAGGGCCTTGTGTGTTAAACAGCCTGGTGCTAAAGCATGAGCGGATGTGATGTTTTCCAAAGTCCAACAATGCACAAGCGCGTATGAGACAGTTAGAAAGCAACACTGACATTGGTTTAGTTCAGTTTAATATTTGCTAGTCTGGGCAGTAAGAATGAACTTCCATTCGTCATCTGCTGTTGCTTTATCCCGCTAGTCGGGGCTACTGAAGCCAATCCCAGCGTCATCGGGCGTACACCATGGACAGTTCGCCAGTCCATCACATGGCCACCACTCACTCACACATCTGGGCAATTTAGAGTGACCGATCAATCTGAAGGCATGTCTTTGGACGTGTGGGAGGAAAACAGAGTACCCGGCGGAAACCCATTCAAGCACGGGGAGAACATGCAAACTCCACCAAGAAAGGCCCAGACTGGGAATCCAACCCAGATCATCTTGTTGTGAGGCGACAGTGCTAACCACTACAACACCATGCCACCAAATGTGAGAGTTGTGTTAGAATAGTCAATCACTGGTAATATACAAAAGAAGATCTAAATCTTTCTGAAACTAATAGAAAATGCACTTCTAGGAAGATACAAATGTTTAGCATTACCTCTTGTGATTAGGCAAGTCTGCAGGTTTTGGGTTTCAGTTCCTCTGTTGTTCATAAGTCTGGCCTGCTGAGAGTTTCTACTGGGGCTTTCACACCAGAAGCAGTGTCAGACTGCCAGTTGTGCACTGCTTAGGATCAGTGGAATCGTAATGCTCTCTCTCCGTAGAGAAAGTTGGTTATGAAAATGGCCATAAGAGGACATATATCTGGGCGTTAGATGCAACTAATAAAACAGAGAGAAAGAGGGAGTGCATGTGAACGCAGGGGGCCATAGAAGTATCACTGCAGCTGATACAATTGAAGCCTGGTTCGCTGTCACTGCAGGAATCCTCTCTTTTTTCTGTCTGTCATCTTTCCTATAGAGTCTCTCGCTCTCTTCCTCTCTCTCTCTCCCTCACTCCCACGCACACACTCATACATATTGCTGTAATGTATTCCTCCCAGCGCTCCTCATTTTGTTGTCTGTAATTTGCGGGGCTCGGTCTATGACCCACGTCTGCTAGCATGTACTAATTCACAGCCAGTGTAAACTCTCTCTCTGCCGTGGGAGCAAGTGTGTATTTGTTTGCTATGCGTTTAATGACTAAAGCTGCTGAAGGTTGTGTTTAATCTATGGCTGGGCGATACTCGCAATAGGCAATACATTAGAGACGCGCAGTGATATCGGTGTCGTACAGATTTCGGCAAATAAATTGTCTAAAAAAAAAAAATCGGAATTGAACAGGACTGGGGCAACTGTCCACAAACTGTCTGATAACTTGTCTGTGAGGCGTGTAGGCTAAATGTCATTTGTACCTCTAAAAGTCCAGAACGTAGACGTTTAGTCTTTTTAATCATTTATTTAGTCTCCACAGTGCAGCGTCATCAATTCCACAGCCCCTTGTGTTCTCTCTCTCTCTCTATATATATATATGTAAGTGATGGAAAGATCTATGTATCGGCTATGTATGCCGTTAAACAAATGAGCTTAATTTCTGTATTTCCAGCTAGTGTTTCGTTGAAACCCCGTCCGGCCAACTCCCTTCCTATCTGGACCACTAGGTGGAAACACATACCCTTTCATTTTTGACAGACTTTGCGTTGCATTGCGTCCATCTGGCAGCTTGTTGTCGTATGTGACACAGACTCATCCAGAGCTTTCTTAAAATCTGTAAAATTAATCGTGTCTTGTTGGGAAACCAAGACAAAGACATTTAACACTACTAATCTGATACGGTTTTAGAGACACCACACGGCTGAATACAGTGAGTATCAGCAAACAGCAGAGCTAGCACGCACAGCTAGCACAAAACAAACAACCCAGAACACCATACAGACCAGATCTGACCGGTACAAACAGTACAGCAACAACAATTCAAGATCTACCTTTTAATGATTGCAGATTTTTATTTCAAGTAAACAGAGTCTTTGTTTAAGGACTGCAGTTTTTACTGCATTTATTTAATTTGCTCTTTTCGTTTTAAATTAAGGGTCTGAATGTAATGATTACAGTTTTGGAGATATTTGTTTGATTTACTTTGTTTATTTACTGATAATTTTGTTACAAATATTATGCTGTTTCACATGAGCTCGTTAAAAATGGTAATAAACCAGTTTAGACCATGTTTTATGACTTGCTTGCGCTAATAATTACATGTAGCCCTGCCGTCGCATATAGCCCCACCCTCTATCGGTATCGACTATCGGCCGATCACGGCGAGAGGTGATCGGCGATCAGAATCGGCCTCAGAAACGCTGATCGGTCCATCTCTAATATATATATATATATATATATATATATATATATATATATATATATATATATAAATATATACATACACACACTCATATGGGTGGTCTCGTAGGGTGTCTTGCATTGAAATCTGCTGCAATGACCCAGGTACTGCTTTCACCAGACATCAACACAATTTCTATCAATTCTAACAATTTCTATCCGCTTCTCACGTGTTAACCTCTGCGACATGTCAATGGCTGTAAACAAAGAGAAACTTGTAACTAATAACTAACTAATGAAAGAATAAAGTTACGTTAAAACCAAGCACATTGTTTTTCTTGTGAATTCCCAATAACTTCCCACTGAAAAAACAAAAGTTGATCCAAAATGGCCAACTTCAAAGTGGCCACCATGGTCACCACCCATCTTTAAAAGCTTTCCCCTCCCATATACTAATGTGCCACCAAAAGGAAGTTAATATTACCAACCATTCCCATTTTATTAAGGTGTATCCATATAAATGGCCCACCCTGTATATATTTATATATATATACTACCAAAATCATCCTTGTATCAAATCCATAACAAATGAATAAAAATTTATTTCTAACATACATTAGAGTAATAAAAAAAATATGTTAGATTTATTGACTAAACGAAAAAATAATTGTTAGATTATTTGATTAAGAAATTAGGTGTTTAGATTTTTTTATGTTGTATTGATGTACAGGCGATGTGGGGTTACTGTGCTGAAGTGTCTGCACTGTATTCATTTTTCTGCTGTTTTGGCAACTCATAATTAATTTGATGAGCTGTGCTCTGATTGGCTAGTTTAAATTGAGACACCGTGACAGCTCATATAGATACCACAGAATTAGCACAGACAGAAACATAAAAAATAAACCTCCATATAAATAAGGCCGTTGCATTGTTTAGCTAGCTATTGTAGTTAATTGGAGTACTTTGCTAGTATAGTTAAAGTTGACTATGCTAGCTACTTGCTGGGCAAATTTTCCATTCCACCTTAAGTGGTGCCACTGGTTCATTCTGACGACTGTACAAGCTGCAGTATTTAAGGTGGAACGGAACGTTTGATTAAGAAGTAACATAATAGCATAATGAATTAACAGCCAATCAGTTTTCACAGACGTTATACTGTTGGTCCTAATCCCTGTTTTTATAAAGCCTTAGCTTTATAAATGCTGCTGAAACCCTCACTGAGCTCCAGAGAGCACATCATGTGATGTTTCACAATAATGATATATTGGCATATCACCCACCCATAGCTTAACCTGAACTGGCTTTGTTGGCTTTGTGTACAGCTGAGCTGGAGCGGTCAGCAAACAGATGCGAGTTAAAGAGTGCAGCTCCGTTTTTATCCTCTTTATCCTCTTTTTGTTGCTGCTATGACCAAAATGTCCTTCCTTTTTCCATCTTTTCTTTTTTTCATTGATACCCATGTAGGGCAGCTTGGACTGATCATTTATCTCTCTCTCTACCTCTCTCTCTACCTCTCTCCAGCTCTCTAGAACTACAGTTTCTTTCTTTTTTCCTACTTTATTTCTGCTTTCTTGCTCTCATTCTTTTTGTATGTTTCTCCATTTCTACATCTGCTCTTTTTTCTCTCTCCTTGACTCCCCCTGGTATCTCTCTCTCTCTCTTTCTCTCTCTTGCACATTGCCTCTTTTGCTATTTTTTATTTCTAGCTCTATCTTTTTTGTCTCTTTCTTTCTTTCTTTCTCTTTCACTGGCTCCATCTCCTCTCTTTCTCTCTATCTCTTCCTTCCACTCTCTCTCTCTCTTTCCACTCTCTCTCTTTTCCACTTTCTTTTCCAATTTCTCTCTCTCTCTCTCTCTCTCTTTTTCCTCTCTCTCTCTCTTTCTTTTTTCCGCTTTCTCTTTTTTCCCTCTCTCTCTTCCACTCTCTCTCTTTTCCACTTTCTCTCTCTCTTTCTTTTTTCCTCTCTCTTTCTTTTTTCCCTCTCTCTCTCTCTCTCTTGCATGTTGCCTATCTTTTGCTATTTTTTATCTCTAGCTCTATCTTTTTTGTCTCTTTCTTTCTTTCTTTCTTTCTTTCTCTTTCTCACTACTTTTACTGGCTCATCTCCTCTCTCTCTCTCTCTCTCTCTCTCTCTCTCCACTCTCTCTCTTTTCAACTCTCTCTTTTCCACTTTCTCTCTTTTCCTCTCTCTCTCTTTTCCAATTTCTCTCTCTCTCTGTTTTCCACTCTCTCCCTCTTTCTTTTTTCCTCTCTCTTTCTTTTTTTCTCTCTCTCTCTCTTTTCCTCTCTCTCTTTCTCTTTTTTCCTCTCTCTCTTTCTCTCTCTCTCTCTCTCTTCCACTCTCTCTCTTTTCCACTTTCTCTTTCTCTCTCTCTCTTTTTTTCCCTCTCTTTCTTTTTTCCTCTCACTCTCTCTCTTTTTTCCCCTCTCTCTCTCTCTTTTCTCTCTCTCTCTTTCCCTCTCTCTCTTTTCACTCTCTCTTGCTCTCTCTCTCTCTCTTCTCTTTCTCTCTTTCTGTTTGTCAGTGACACATAGCCTCTCTTCATGCCACACTTCATGCCGCAGTCAAAGCTAATAAGGAAGGTAGTGAAGCTCATAGAGTGGTATTGTGTGTGCAGGTATGTGTTTGCAGGCTGTCAGTTCCGGGTTTCGGAATTTGGCAGAAATTATTCATGCTTTTAATAAACATATATTCTTATAATGGATGTTTGACCGCTGAATGGCCGTTGCTACATTAACATTTACTGCATTTAAACTGCAATAATTTTGTAACCATTATATCAGTAAGCTTCAAACTCTGCTAACACTGAGAAACAGGACTTTGTGTACCTCGGGAATGTGTGGCTTATATCTGTAGAATCCTAATACTTTGATAAAATCATGTATTGAAGGTGAGTGCTTAAATGCTACTACAGAACTTTTCCAGGGCATTAATGATGAGGAATGTCAGAAGCGTGATGTGGCTCTATACAGCAAGTGAGTCAGAGAATAGGGACCCAAGTGACATGGACTCAACCTGTACTCAAGTTTCATGAGCTTATCAGTGAGCTGAGGTGTGACTCAACTCTGAAATGAGCTGAACTGACACGCACGTGATCAGACTTGGATTTAAGATTTTTGAAATTTCTATTGAAACACTGACTGAATTAGGAGTGGAAATCTTAGTACGGTAAACAAATGATTTTTTTTTACCATTAACTTTACTATATTATTGAAAGGCAATGGATTATGGGTATTGCAGGGAATTAATAATTTTTAATTATTAACCTGTCATTGCCGTGACAGAAAATGCTCTCTTTTTGAAATTTTCTAGTTCTTGTTATTCCAGTCTGATTCATTCTCTTAGAAAAGAGAAGTTGGTAGAAACAAAGGTATTCCCTCTGAGCAACAGGAAAGTTCAGCTTGCTCTGGCCCTGGAGCTAGTTCTGGGAACAGCTCCTCTGAGTCGTTGCGACCATTGCCTGGAGGCAGAAATCAGGAAAAGTAACAGCAATAATTACTGTATTGCCATTTTCCTAGCGGCTCACAGTGGCATCAGGTTTAATGCAGGTTCAAGCAACAAGCCTTTCATTATGAAAAAAACCCAAAAACCTTCAATCTGAGTGACGGAACTGAAGCCCTGCATGCTGAATGTAGTGTTTAAGTCAAAGAAGTAAAACTAGCAATAAGTAAACTGTAGGTGTCAACAAATCTAGCCAAAGTTTTAAACAGTCAAAGATCATGTTCCCTTAAATCTTCAGATGGATGATCGATTTCGCTTGTTTGCAAGTAAATCTACAGACTAAGTAACCAGATTCACTGTGTATAGCACTATAGCACTATAGCACAAATCTGTCCTTCAGTTTTTTCTGTAATATAATGCTCATTATTTAAAACTGTGGAACAAGTGCAGCTAATAGTGCGACTGAATCTCTCAAGACACAACTCGGACTCATATACATATAAATTGTATGAGCATAAACTTAAAATGCTTACTGACAATGTGCGCCCAGCCAGCAATCTTAGCCTCGGGTTCAGGTTATTAACTCGTAGTTTTAATCTTTGTCATAATTTCAGCTTAAACCTTGATCTTGAGTTCCATATTGTGCACTTGCATGCATATGCGTGCGTGCATGTGAGTGTGCGTATGTGTGTAAAATACCAGTTGCATTGTAGGCTTATAGCACTGAGGCTTTGGAGGTGAAATGAAGGGGGTGTCGCACATTTTACATTTACACTCATCAAAAACTGTGATTGAGAACCAGCCACTGCTGCTGCAGAGGAGGTGTGTGTGTGTGTGCGAGAGAGCATGTGCATGTGTGCGAGTGAACGAGAGAGGCAAAATCGCCAACAGAAAGATGGATTTGGATAGATATCCTAACGCATTTAGAGATGATGGTGTAAGGAAGTCATTTGCATCCCTGTGAAACGCTCACATTCTCATCAAATCTCCACGGTCGTATCAAATCCTGCCAGCACTCATCCAATAGGCCTCACACTCCAGATGCACTTTTACACACCCGCCAGACTCCCCAGACACCCACCCGCTACACTTCACCTGTGTGCCTAGATTACTTTACCCGTCTCGGCTTCGTGTGTCTTCAACAATACGGTCAGAGTCTTTGGCTGTTTCCCCTTTAAATCATTCAAGTCTGGCTCTAGACTTCACATAGTAAAATGTGGGGGTGGTCTTTGCACTAGGCAGTGATAGTCAGCTGTCTAGGGTATGTATGAGTCAAAGGCCCAATAGATATACTGTACACGTTGAGGTAAATAACCTTAATCTATTCCAATATACATTTTACATATAGCTGTTATTTGATATTGTATCAACTTTCCTTGAACTGTTGCCCCCACTCCACACCCCTGGTCATGGTTAGTATGGATTGCTCCATATAGTTATGGCATAAGATAGTCTGGTAATTAAACTATAATCTGCATTACGGAGAGGAGGCTCTTTGGTGTGATTGTCTAGGTTTTAAGAGGGAAAATGAAACAGAATCATCAAGTTTTTGATGCAAAAAAAAAGGGAGAAAAGCAAAAAGTAACTGAAGCGAATTAATTATTTTTAAAGGTTATTGATAACATGCCTTTGAAGTTTGACTTCACCATTACAATACTTATAGTCACCTAGTCATCATATCTTCTGCTCCATGAAACACATGTTAATGCTCAGTAGTACACATATATGCTTCTTTAATATATTTACATTGTACTAAACTACATTCATTTTCAATGGGCGTATATGCGGCTGAAACAGGAAGCCTAGCACATCCCAAATTTATCAATGTTAACATTTTAATATAACATTATAGTCATTATGGCTTTTAGAAGAATGTTTTTTTGGGGAGGTGGGCTAGTGCACTATAGACCCCTGTGGTGTGACCTAAGCTTTTGTTCTTAATGGCATTTTTTTTTCCTTACATTACTTTAAGTATTTTTGAAAGCAGTACTTTTACACTTTTACTGGAGTAAAAAGTTCAGTTGATACTTCAACTTCTACAGAAGTATTTTTAAACTCTAGTATCTATAATTCTACCTGAGTAATGAATGTGAATACTTTTGACACCTTTGCTTTTTTTGGTCCAGTTAGCGTTAAATAAAAGTTGGATGTTGATGTTAGTTCTGTGTGAGTGGTGGAGCAGGCTAGGAGAGTCGGACAGAGAGCTGTCAGTCAAGCTGTAATTAGCCACGCCCACACAGTTCTCAGATCAGCAGTTTTTTAAGCCATTTTTAATCATATTTATATCTTACATTTATTCTGTGCTCCCAGGAAATTTAAAACATTTATTACAATGATCTCACTGTATTGGCAGATATAAAGTCATATTTCTTAAATCAAGCAATGTAATCTGCCGACATAGTGTAATCATTTTAGTTGATATCATGATTTAAAACATGTTCGATGTATGTTGCAGTATCTCATATTAAGCATAAAGCAATCTGAACATAAGAAATATTAGATATAATGTGTAGGTTTAGATGTAGATACAGTTTTTCTGTCACTGTATGAAAGCAGCCCAGTGGTTTCTTCGCTGTTGGATTCGCTGTGTTAATTTCTGAGCGATTGTGCTCACGTCTTCAGAACGGAATTCAGATCGCTGAGCATGCGTTATTGATTTATCCCATCAGAAGAACAAAAGGTGACTGAAGTGTGAAGTGTATTCTTATTTTATACATTTGTGAAAATCTATGATTCCTCAGCTTTCCTAGATCAACAAACTAAATGCGATCGACAAGACGAGATTGAAAGACGGAAATAGCTGCGGCACTAAAGGGTTTATTTCCTTGTGAGTACCTGAGAGCCACAGAGAAAGAAAGTCCAATGCAGGTTGCAAAATAAGCAGGACAATGAAGAGCATTACTGTGCAGAGCTGAACTGTTGCCCTTCGTCATTTTAGAGGTGGGACTCTGTAGCCACCTCATGATTCAACTCTGTATTGATTCATGTGCCACAGTTCTGTTTTATACATATTCTCAGTTTTGATTTCTACAACGTACATTATTTTTTATCATCATAATTCGTATCATATCTATGTCATTAACAGTATGCATTATTTATTTGAAATCGCATTATATTATATAGAATAACAGCATATTTTACCTCTCAAATGACCCACACAAAAGCGACATGCTTTCTAGAAATATCAGACTACTACACGTTTTCCAAAGCCTTGTTCTGCTGTACACATACATTAATGAGGCATTTCCTGTTCTCATAGCAGCAGAGGCACTCTGGAGTTCAGCCACAGATGTTTGTAGAAAACCAAGGAGCTTTATTTTCATTATTTTGCAAGTCATCTGACCCTTATATGGAGATTGCACTCTGGGAAGCCCAACTCTGAATATTCCTGGATTAGCTCTGAGCTAGCTGTTAAACAAAGCTTAGTTCTTTCATATATTATGTTTACAGTGTTTTCAGGCCTTCATGTACAACAATTCATGACTGGTTTGTGACTGCAAACATGCACTTATGAATGAGATTCTTATAAATGAGAAACTGGGCTGAACCAAAATATCCTAGTTTATAAAGTCTCTTGATGCAAGTTGGTCTGTTTTTATAGCCATATATACTGATATTGGCTAATAAAGGCTTCTTCTATTAGGTTCCGTGTATTAGTTGTCACTGACAGAACTACAGCACTGATAATGTGTGGAGAATTAAAGTAATTCTATTATCAAAAAAAGTGCTTGTTTTAGAGTATTATCAGCTGTGACCAGTAATATTTTTATTTCAGGAAGTGTTTTTACATTGAATCATTACTCAATCATTAAATAATTGCAAAAAAAATGTTATGTTTACAATTGAGTAACCAGTTGGTGGGAAAACTCCATGTCTACGTACGTCAGAAAATGATCATGTTTCTGCTTTGAAACCAGGCAATAAAATTACAAAAGATGTGATAGAGGCAAAAGATAACAGCTTAACACATAACAGTTTTTTTTATTAGTCGATTAACCTACTGACTGATACTGATACAAATTTTTAGATTGTGAATGTGCTAGGAATTAAAATGTGTATTAGTTAGTTACGGAGCATGAGGAAAAGCATGGCCAGACTTAATGTATTAAATGATGTATAAATGGTTGAAAAGACTAAGAGTCTACGCTCTGACTGGACTTTTAGAGGCACAAATGACATGTAGCCTACACGCCTCACACGCAAGAAATCCTACAGTTTGTGGACTATATATGTTGCAGAAAGCCATCTGAGAAGCAGCTATGTGTGTTTTAAAGCTTGCACGGTATCAAGAACAGTCTTAGGTTCTACACTGGACGATTAATAAACGGTTAGCAATGAGACTTTTCGAGTGACACTACTGAAAGAAACATGTTACACGTGTTAATAATCTTAAAATAATCTGCTAAGATAAGATAAACAGGTAAACAGGTGCTGTCCTGCTGCTGTGTTGATGAAGCTCTACGGGATGTTTGCATGTATAGCAGTTGTACTGTTGTGATCATCTCCACTGTGCAGAGCTGACAGAGCACCACACTGTTGTGTTTCTGTGTGAAACACTCCCACAACTTTAGATACACGTGAGAGATTGTTTGTAGCTGCAGCTTGCGCTCCGGATAAATCCATGCTTTTAGTAGGCCCGGCCATCTTTGTGACGCATCAATGTAATTTCTACTTAATTTCCTAATTGATTATGCTAGTGCTGGGCCCAGCCCGACACGGCTTTTTTTTTTTTTTTTAAAGAGTCACTTTATACATAACCTAGAGGACGAAGAATATTTAAGTCCTCTTTTTGTGGTTGGCTTCAGCATCGCTCCAGAAGCATTATTTGCTGTATTAACGAGTGCTTGCTTATTTCCAGTGCTGCATTCTGTTTTTGCCCATGTGTTGAGAAATCAGAAAGAAATCAGAATAGAGATATAAATACGCTGAGAAACATCATTACTGAGCTAAAATTCTGCTCTCTTTTTATGGGGTTTCTTAATCCGATTTCTAGGCCTTAGTCAAAGTATTTACATGACCACTTGAACAAACTGAGATACCTGCAGAAATCCAATTACGATCGGATTATTATTAAGTGCTTGTGAACACACTCAGTGCTTGGGATTCTTCTGTGTGTATCATGGATACCCTGAGGCAGTGGAGACTGTGAGGCTGGATGCAAGTGTGAGTTTTTCTTTACATCATAATTGACAGAGGCTAAGAACTGAGTAGCTGAGGTGTGTAGTGCAGAACTGTCCATGGTGGACCAACATAAAGGCAAAACAGTAGCTAAACAAAAGTACACACTGTGAGAAAATTAACTAAAACCAAAAGCCTAGAATGAGACGACAAACGACTGGAAACAGCAACAAGGGGAACGCAAGACAATGGAGGCGATTTCAGGCGCACCCTTGCCTACTACTCAGCAGGTGAAATCAGTAGGCGAGCACGGTTAGTATGCCCGAATACCAGAGGTGTCAAATAAGGAAGTACCAATAATTCATTACTTTACTTAAGTAGAAATTTTGGTTATTTATACTTTATGGGATTAATTCATTTTCAGCTGACTTTTTACTTCTACTCCTTACATTTACACTCCATTATCAGTACTTTCTACTCCTTACATTTACACTCCATTATCTGTACTTTCTACTCCTTACATTTACACTCCATTATCAGTACTTTCTACTCCTTACATTTACACTCCATTATCAGTACTTTCTACTCCTTACATTTACACTCCATTATCTGTAATTTCTATTCCTTACATTTACACTCCATTATCAGTACTTTCTACTCCTTACATTTACACTCCATTATCAGTACTTTCTACTCCTTACATTTACACTCCATTATCTGTACTTTCTACTCCTTACATTTACACTCCATTATCAGTACTTTCTACTCCTTACATTTACACTCCATTATCTGTACTTTCTACTACTTACATTTACACTCCATTATCAGTACTTTCTACTCCTTACATTTACACTCCATTATCAGTACTTTCTACTCCTTACATTTACACTCCATTATCAGTACTTTTTACTCCTTACATTTACACTCCATTATCAGTACTTTCTACTCCTTACATTTACACTCCATTATCAGTACTTTCTACTACTTACATTAACACTCCATTATCAGTACTTTCTACTCCTTACATTTACACTCCATTATCTGTACTTTCTACTCCTTACATTTACACTCTATTATCAGTACTTTATACTCCGTACATTTACACTCCATTATCTGTACTTTCTAATCCTTACATTTACACTCCATAATCAGTACTTTATACTCCTTACATTTACACTCCATTATCTGTACTTTCTACTCCTTACATTTACACTCCATTATCAGTACTTTCTACTCCTTACATTAACACTCCATTATCCGTACTTTCTAATCCTTACATTTACACTCCATTATCAGTACTTTCTACTCCTTACATTAACACTCCATTATCAGTACTTTCTAATCCTTACATTTACACTCCATTATCAGTACTTTCTACTCCTTACATTAACACTCCATTATCAGTACTTTCTACTCCTTACATTAACACTCCATTATCAGTACTTTCTAATCCTTACATTTACACTCCATTATCAGTACTTTCTACTCCTTACATTTACACTCCATTATCAGTACTTTCTACTCCTTACATTTACACTCCATTATCTGTACTTTCTACTCCTTACATTTACACTCCATTATCAGTACTTTCTACTCCTTACATTTACACTCCATTATCAGTACTTTCTACTCCTTACATTTACACTCCATTATCAGTACTTTCTACTCCTTAAATTTAAGTATCTTTAAAATAGTAACTTTACAGGAGAGGCCAAAAACCTTCTTAACTTTCAAAATAAACCTATGAGACCAGATATTTTTTATTTAAAGTTACTTTGGAACATGTCTATTGGTCCACTCATCTTGGTCCACTCTCACAGGATATAAAGAGCAGGGGTCGTGTTTGAATGACATCGAGGGTAAGGAGTAGTTTCCATGTTCAATGAAGAGCAGTTGTTTAAAACCACAATTGTTTCCTACCAAGTCATCACAATAACCATGGACTACATTATTGTTTATCTAAAGTTTTAGGTCTTTAAAACTAATATTGATGCGACCCTCATCCACATGCACTGCATATTCGTCTCAGTGTGCAGATGGTGGGCTTCGACAGCGCCTGTAAAACCTTTGATGGAAGAGCTTCCCAGCCCACATAGTCAAGCGCCTCCCTCCTTCATTGTGTTACAGAGTAATCATCGTTAATTCCTAACGAGCATGGCAAGGAGCTTTTAATAAATTAGTTGTGACACATTAATTATGCATTATTTATCAATTAGTTAAAGAGGCCGCCAAGCCACCCCCATCTCCCCCCCCACCTTCACCACCCCTCCATTCCCGTTCCCGCGTGATCTAAGTTAATGTGCAGTGAA